>JASTWK010000428.1:50000-154583 GCA_030770225.1 Temnothorax unifasciatus | reverse complement strand
TTGGCAGTCTTCTGCCATCTTGTTAGTGATACTATGTCGAAACTCTTCTCGATTAAATAAAGTCCGTAGCTTCTTCTAGTTCGCGGTTGGCTCCCACGAAGTTAGTCCCATTATCTGAATAGATGTTGGCCGGCCTCCCTCGTCGACCAATGAAACGCTTTAATGCACTTAAGAATCCTTCTGTAGTTAAATCCGATACGACTTCGATGTGGACCGCTTTCGTGACGAAACAAACGAACACTGCAATCCAAGCCTTAGATTTTCTTGCATTTCTCCGCTTTCCTTCTCGAAGAAATATGGGACCACAATAATCGACGCCTGTGTTATGAAATGGCCGAGCGGGAGTCACACGTGTAGTCGGAAGATCACCCATAATTTGTTGTGATATACGGGGCCTCGCCTTGACACAGATGACGCATTTATGTACAACGTCGCGAACAATTCCTCTAACACTCACAGGCCAATAACGATCTCTTATAGCTGCTAAGGTGGCCTGAGGTCCTGCGTGGAGTAATCTCTTGTGTTCTTGCTCAATAATGAGACGAGTGAGTCGATGACGTGCCGGTAATATCAACTGATGCTTGTTTTCATAGGAGATATTGGCATTTTTTAGGCGTCCACCAACTCTTAATAATCCTTCGTGATCCAAGAAGGGATGTAAAGCAAGTAAACGACTGTCCCTTCTAATTGCTCTTTGATTTTCGATAGCCTCGATTTCCTGGTGAAACGTTATTCGCTGTACTCTTCTGATGATGCTCATTCGGGATGCTTCCAATTCTTGAGTAGAAATTGGATCGAACCTTCGATCCTGCGGTTTGGATCTTGCATTCTGCACGAAACGAAAACATGTCGCAATCGTTTTAATCAATCGAGCATAGGACGAGAATCTATCGATTATGTCGAATTCTTCCTGTGAAGTAGAACTGGCTATGATCGTCTTTCGTTGCTCCGGTAAATCTTCCACGTTAACTGAAGATCGCACGACTCTAGGCCATGATGATTCATCGTCGCGCAACCATGATGGACCATTCCACCATAGATCTGCATCTTTGAGAACTGCAGGGGTGGCTCCACGCGATAGAATATCCGCAGGGTTGCAATCAGTACTCACATGTGACCAGTCTTGAACAGACGTGAGTTCCTGTATGTCGCCCACTCTATTGGCAATGAAGGTGTTAAATCTGCGACTTTGCGAATTAATCCAATCCAAAACTATTTGAGCATCTGTCCGGAGGTATATTGCGTCGATCTTTAATTCCAAAATGGGAACAGTCTTATCCACTAATTGCGCCAACATTTGCGCAGCGATTAGCTCTAGTCGAGCCAAAGACACCGTTTTCAGAGGTGCCACACGTGACTTTGAGCATAATAGCTTCGTAGAATGCACTCCGCTTTGACTTGTTGTGCGCAGGAATATGCATGCTCCATACGCATTCTGACTTGCATCGGAAAATCCGTGCACCTCAATACGTACACTTGTTTCAACTTCCACTGCCTTACGGGAAATGCGTATATCATTTAACTGGGTAAGCTGTGACTTGTAATTAATCCATTGCGTGTGTAGTTCTGTGGGCAGAGACTCATCCCAGCCGAGCTGCAATGTCCACAGTTGTTGAATCAACATCTTTGCTAGTATTATGACTGGTCCTAGGAGACCTAAAGGATCAAATATCTGTGCGACACATGACAAAATTGTTCTCTTTGTCACGCGCTGATTATTGTCTGCTTCAACTCGTATTCGATATAGCAATACATCATCCGTTGGGTTCCATTGAATGCCCAGTGTTTTGCACATACCTTCTTTATCCAATGTTCGCGTTGAATTCGTTGTGGAAGAGTTAGGAAGATTAGCAAGCAGGTCGGGACTATTAGAAGCCCATTTGCGTAATTCGAAACCACCCTTTTCTAGAAGCTTCGTTGTTTCATCACGAACTTGCAGTGCTGCCTTCTTCGTGTTTTCCCCAGTAATAACATCGTCGACGTCAAAGTCCCGCAACACGATTTTAGATCCAATCGGGAAGTTTTTTGCCTCAGTCTCTGCCAGTGTTCTCATTGAATTAATGACAAGGAAAGCTGCTGCACCAGTGCCGTACGTAACTGTCAATAATTCTAGCTCCCTTATCGGACCATCGGGAGTATCACGCCACAGGATTCGTTGCAAGGGTACCTGTGATTCGTCGACCAGCACCTGGCGATACATCTTTGTTATATCTGCAACTAGAACAAACTTAAACGTACGAAATCTTGTAAGAATAGAAAAGAGATCCTGCTGCAGTGGGGGCCCGACCATTAGGCAGTCATTGAGCGAAACGCCCGTTGTCGTTTTGCACGAGGCGTTGAACACTACCCTTAATTTGGTCGTATCACTGTCTTCTTTGATCACGCAATGGTGAGGCAAATAGTAATGCGGGAAGGTCTCTGTATCGTGACTTTGAACCTCCCTTAGATGCCCCAATGCTTCGTATTCATGGATGAAGTCCACGTAATCCCTTTTGAGCGACGGATTACGATTTAAGCGGCGTTCGAGATTTTTAAATTGTCGCATGGCAATGTCCTTGGATTGGCCGAGACGCGCCAATACTTCGTGCTTGATCGGAAGTTTGACTATAAATCTGCCCATCGAATTTCTCTTGACAGTTGACTCAAAATGTTCCATACATTTGCGATCCTCCACTGACATCTTGATCTTCCGCGCGCCATGCTCGATTTCCCAAAATCTTGCTATGGCATTATCCAATGCTTCATTGGTAACGAGATTACAGATCGTTGCTTCGGGCTGCATCTTTTTTGTGATGATTCCACCTCCTGCGATCCAGCCAAACTGTGTTTTCTGCCAACATGGTTGATCTGGTGTAGTCTTTATCTGACCTACGCAGAGGAGGTCCCAAAAGATTCCTGCTCCTATGAGTAGGTCTATCTTTGATGTCTCCGTAAAATTGGGATCCGCTAACTTGATTCCTGGTGGAACGCGAATATCCAATCTTCTTATTGATGCATTTGGAATGTCCTGTACAATCTTGCGCAGCACAAGACATCTGAGCTCTGCCTTGAAACCATTGAAGCGAGATTGTACCATCACGTTGACGTAGCTATGCGTTTCAGTGCTCGATTCTCCCACTCCGCTTATTGGCACAGAGGTAGGAAACCGCTTGATCCCGAGCCTTTTGACGAGTTCTGATGTTACGAAGTTTGATTGCGAGCCAGCATCGAGAATGGCTCGACAGGGTAGAATGCTTCCTTTACTATCCTGAATATGAATGATCGCTGTGGACAGTAAGACATGCTGACCTGACAATCGTGTAGCGTGATTTACGCTCGTCAATGATGTTGATTGCACGGGAGCCACCATGTCCGTGGTCTTCGCTTCAATTTCCTTCGCTTGAGGAGTTGATTCCATATGTAACAGAGTGTTATGCCTCTTACTACACTTCTTACACGAGCCGGCGTTGCAATTCTTCGCTCGATGATCTGTGGATTTAAGACAATTTAAGCACAGCTTGAGGGCTTTGATTTCTTGAAAACGCTTGTCGACTGAGAACCCGAGGAATTTGCCACAAAGAAAGATAGGATGATCGCCTTTACAAAGCGCACACCCTGAATTGCCGGTTGCTACGTTTGCCAAAGTAGGCTTCTTCTTATTCGTTGTACCAATGCTATTAGACGATGCGGAGCATTGCGGGTTTCTATCCATCGCTTCTAACGCGCGACACCTATGAGCCAAAAAATCCGTTAATTGCTTGAGAGTCGGAATATTTGAGTCTTTAAGGCTAGTCTCCCATTCTTTGTTTGTGGCCGGAGGCAATTTACTCGTAATGACATAAATGATAAGATCGTCCCATTGGTCGGTAGGACGTCTTAATACCTTTAACGCTCGTAAATGCTTTAATACGTTATCCAACAGATGCCTCAATTCCGCATGATTTTCCTTTTGCAATATTGGTTGCCCGAATATCGCTTTGATGTGCTTCTGCATTATAACCCGCTGGTTATCATATCGCTCGTGTAACATCGCCCATGCTTCTTCGTAATTTTCGGCTGCTAATTCTAACGAGCTAATGACGTCTGCAGCTTCGTCTTTGAGAGATGCTCGCAGATAATACATCTTTTGTACGGTCGATAATCTAGCGCTCTCATGTATCATCGAATGAAACACGTCACGATAGGAACGCCACTTCTCGTAAGAACCCGAAAACGTGGGAAGGTCAATTCGCGGTAACTTCATATTAACGTCGTTTTGTGGAAGGTTAACTTGATTACCCGGGACTTGAAGCATCTCGAACGGATTGGGACCGACCGTGCCCATCTGTGCTGTGCGCTCGATTATAAGCTCCTCTAACTTCGCGTCGACTTCGAAATATTTCTCTTCGAACAATTTCCGCTCTTCGTTATGTACGATATCCTGCTCGTCCGCGTTTTCAAGCATCTCAATGTCCGATTGCGCGTCTTCGAATGATTGCCAACACTCGCGAAACTTTGCTTGTCTCTGTCGCAATTCGATTACCGACACGTGTTTGTCGCCTATTTCGTCAATGAACGTTTTCCCGCGCGTACACGCGCCCTTTGCCTGAGTTCGCTTCTGCTTCGCGGCACGTTTCGCGAATTCTTGTTCCGCCATCTTTGAAAAAACTCGATACAACGGGAATGGACTGTAAATGGATGGGATGGGCAACGGAGACTCACCTGACGATCATAAATCTGAATCGTTGCCTTTATCTTATGCTCTGTATAATGCGTAATGCGCCTTTGCTTTGTGTGCAAACTGCCTTTCTTGCACGAACTCGCCACACCATCGACAACGGATGAGACGTGTATTCTCGATCTTTCGCTGACACGCCCTTGTGAACCTTGAATGCCTTTGCACGAGATCGGACTTCTGTATCCGGCTCGAAGGACCATATGTTAGCGCAGCTCTCGGTGAGCCGGGTGCACGGCACGTATTTTCTCGTCTTTGAATGTAAATAACTTCGCTTGCTTTCCTTGAATACAATTTCCTTTATTTGCGTGTACAAAATAATACGTCCATCGTTCACGATGGCTAAACTTTCTCTGACTTGCGATACATGACGACACCGTGAGGGAAATCGGTACTGCCGAACTAGTGGATACGAAGCAAGCGCCTCCAAGTGACATGTGGCGACATCAGTTATTACTAGGAGGGTCTAGTTCCCTTGGCGCGACAGTTCTCTCTCGGTAGCCTTTACGCGGGAGCGCCATCATAATATAATTTCAACTCTTTGGTTAACAGCTCAAACACGCCGCGAACGGCAGAAGTCATTGCGATTATCTACATAAAGGCTGCGAATATTCCGATATTCACTGCGAGTATTGAAAATCTATGATTTACATCACGTATGTTATAGATTTTCAGTACTTGCAATGAATATCGGAATATTCGCAGCCTTTATGTACATGGTCGCAATGACCATATCGAAATAACACAAGTTTCCACATTAATGTTATACGTACCATAATATGATACTGCAATAATAATGTGCATACGATTCTTTGTATCGCGAGAACCCAGAAAAGCACAATGCTCTTCGAACGTGAGCGAACGGTTGTTTAACTCGTTTACTTTCTTTATGTTTTAGATACAGAACGAATCAAATTTTTGCTTCCAACTGACTGCTGGTATTTTCATGTACGGATATGTTCCGAACGTATAATATATAATGTATGTCCCAGCAAACGAAAAAAGATTGAAAATAATTAAAACGGGATTGCCAGGAATTCAATTAAGGACTTTCCGAATTCCATTTTGTCCAAAAAAGGGATTGAAATAGTTTCAATATCATGGAATTCCTTATTTTGGAAAGAATTTGTCTTTTTTGAATCCCATTCAATTCCGACACAAAAACGTAACGAAATGAATGCCAAGTTAGGGATTGGAAAGTTTCGTCATGAATTCCATTGAATACCATTGATTCCGTTAACGAAATGAATACCATTGAATGCCAAACTAAGAATTAAAAATTTCCGTATTGAATTCCATTGAATTCCGTCTATTCTGACAATAAAATGAATACCATTGAATGCCAGAATAGGGATTGAAAAGTGTCCGTGTTGAACTCCATTGAATTCCGACTATTCCGACAATGAAATAAGTACCATTGAATCCCAAATTTGGAAATCAATATGTATATATCGAATTCCTGCATTACCGGCAGTTCGCATCGATGCCGCTAAGCGTCGCATCGTCGCGGCACCTTCTCGAGTTCAAAATTCTGCACCGTCCAGTATATAAGGAGGTCCCCGACGGGACCACAATTAATTAATTCTTTTCTTTTCCGGCGCCAGTCGCCGAAGGCAAGAGCGCTCAGACGCTACGCATCTTCGGCGCAAGTCGCCTACAGCGTTAATCGCCTCCTCGGCGCAAGTCGCCTACGGCGTTGATCGCCTCCTCGGCGCCGGTCGCCTATACAGCGCGAGCCGCTCTTACGGAATTAATCGCCTCACCAGGGCTAGCCATCCGCATAGCACGGATCGCTGTCCGCCAATCACGGCGCTCGGTCGCCTAGGCACAGGCTCGGCCAATCACGACGCTCGGCTGCCTAGGATTTTTGGATTCCATGGGATTGGACCATCTCATTTCGAATCCCATCTAATTTCATCTAATTCCGCCAAAAAAGGGATTCAAAGGTATTAAAAAATTTTAATATCTTTTAATCCTTTTTCGTTTGCTGGGGTAACAAAATACATAATGGACATAGAAAACGCTTTACCTGTTAAATGACGATATATCTAATTTTTTGCAGAGCAAACAAACGATGGAAAAGAAATGTAAGAAAGCCGATACGGCATGTAACATCATCAGATGAAGCAGTTAGCAGCACCACAAAATCAAGATAGTTGTCAACTTTAAGTGTTAATATCTCGCTTTGCGGGGCAGAACGATACTTTTTTTCTGGTGGATTTGGTGAGAAAGACACTTTCCTTCATAATTATCCAGATAAATAGTACTGCAACGTAGTAGATGTCGTAATAATATAATTATCCGTTTGGCCATACAGTCAATGGATGTAATCAATCGTTTAATTTTATGACGAAAATAGTTGACGTACATATATATTTTTTTCCCCAGTTTTGCAACGTTGTCGTGAACACACACGCGATTAAAACTATAGAAACAATATTATGATTAACTTACGATACATCCGGAGAATACAATATTCCCGCAGACATTACTTTACGAAGTCCATCGTGTTAATTTCAGCTTATGATGTATTAAGTATCCACGTTTATGTCATACCAAAGCTAGGCCAATTGCGATAAGGACACTTTAATCCTTTGAGCCCAGAATTATTCTCGTTGTCCTGTAACGCAAACGTAAACGCTAAATAATTAAGATGAGCAATTTCTAATATACTTAGCTTTTATATAACGTCGCAGCAAGATCTCTCGCGCCGTTGCGCTATGGACGGTATTAGGGCTTAAAAGATTAAACGGCCATTTAGTTTTAGTCCGTTTATCGATGCCACGAGGAAACATAATTTGACAATTTACCGCCGCATTACTGATGCCCGTAATTTCGTTAAATCTGGCAATAACACGAGCTGTTTTACGCAGAAGTTAGGTTCGCATTGAGATTATTATAAGAGCAGAATAATCGCATCTAGTTTTATGAAGTAACTCTCTAGGCTCGAAGGGATTTGCTACTTTGCGTAAATTTAATTTAGACTGATTTGTACAGCGAAGAGTCGCTTTCGAGCGCTTCAGTAACTTCAGTAATCGTAGCCTCACCTAACCTAACCCTAACCTAACCGATGCTTATCGTGTCTCGCTCGATAAAAATGTTTTACATTAGTTCAATGAAAACTTTCGCCTGATTTAACGATGGTCTAAGCTCGTTGTTCCGCTTGCGCGCTATACTTGCGTGCTATGTAATCGTATTTCGTTGCGACATTCGCACAGCTTACAACCTACCCACTCGGCATGTAATATTTCAATTCTACGGGCAACTAACTCTGGTTATCTCGTTCTTCCCTCGTTATGATCTTACTCATAATACAAATAGAGGAATAACATTTTTAAACAACGAAAAACAGGGGAACTTCCGAGAGACAAACGCGAGTGGGCCAGTCGGGAGAGCCCGCGTAGAATAGAGCCAGCGAGCGTCCTTGTACAAAAGACAAACGTTTTTAGGTTGTACTTGCATTCCTGTAAGTCAACGATCAAAATTTGTACCTGTAATCTATTGCTATTGTACTTATAAGTTTTTTTAATAATATGGAAAGATATCTAAAAACCTCAGTTAGTCGAAAGACGCTGCACACAATGTCTGAACGACAAAAACGAAGGATTAGATCGGAATACAGAACCAATATTCGTATACTATGTGCGTCCAATCATACTATCGGTACTAGGAATGATGTGCATACATTTAACTCATCTATTGCACCTCAAGAAAGTATTGCTTCCAATGATACTTTCAATAATTTGACTTGCAGTGAAAATATAGACAACACAAAAGAGGTTACTGATGTGTCTTCTTCATCTATGTCCGATGTTAATGATATATGTGACGAAAGCGATGAAAGTGATGTCTCTTCATATACACATTGTTTGCAAGAAGTATCGTTTCGTGACCAGTTGGCATCTTGTTTCGTTGATAACAATATTACACATGTCCAAGGAAACAGGTTGTTGTTTCTTCTAAGGAAACATCCATGCTTCTCATATTTGCCGAAAGACGTTAGGACACTTCTCAACACACCGCGCCGTTGTCTTGATATATACACAGTACCACCAGGAGAATATTTGCATTTTGATTTGGAAATCGCAATTGTTGATAGTCTGTCTGATATATTATGTACATCAGTTAACGAGGTAGTCTTAGATTTTAGTACAGATGGATGTAATTTAGACAAACAAAGTATCATTCATATTTGGCCTATTCAGTGCCGAATTGTCAATGTAGAAAAAGCACCATTAATAGTTGTGGGTATTTACAAAGGTCCACACAAACCAAACAGTCCTAATATATTTTTTGAAAAATTTGTTGAAGACGTACGACGAATTATGTCGAAGGGCGGAATAGATTTCCTTGGCCAAAGAGTGCCATTAAGGCTTAGATGTTTCATAGCAGACGCGCCAGCTCGCGCCTTTATATTACATCATCGTGGCCATATGGCTGAACATCCATGTTCTAAATGTAAAGTATCAGGAACACGTATTGATACTAATCATTTTGTCTTTAATGGTATTAACCATCCTCCTCGAACGGATGATGAATATATCAGACGTGTCGATGACTCTCACCACAAAGACGGTATAAGTCCACTTTCATTATTACCCATGGGAATGGTATCACAGGTACCATTCGAATCTATGCACCTAGTGAACATAGGTGTTATGAGGAAACTGTTTCAAGCGTGGCTACAAGGAAAGTTTTCACGCGAGACAAAACTGTGTGCAAGAATTATTACAATTATAAATACAAGAATACAAAGTCTACAAGAGTATTGTCCTTCAGACTTCGCAAGGCGTCCCAGATTCCTCGAATTATATTCTAAATATAAAGCCACGGAGCTACGTCAGTTTCTGCTGTATACCGGTCCAGCTCTATTATACGGTTTATTAGATGACAGAGTATATAAACATTTCTTATTTTTACATACAGCTATAAGAATATTAGCGTCCACGTCTCCACGAGAACAGTACTTACGTTTCGCTGAACGTGCTCTTCAGAAATTTGTTCTGCAATGTCCACATCTATATGGTGCTAGATTTAATTCTTATAATGTCCACGGACTTCTTCATTTGACTGATGATGTTAGACGTTTCGGCGCTTTAGATACATTTTCAGCTTTCCCTTATGAAAGCAACATGTCAATTTTTAGAAAGTTTTGCAGAAAGGCAAATCAACCTCTCCAACAAATGTTTAATAGGATGAAAGAGTTACAAACACATGGAAGTGCTGAAAGTCATAAAGACGAAACATGTGTTCGTGTATTTATTCCGTATAATAATGGTAATCGTATTCAATATCGCAAAATAGCATTTAATAATTTCTTATTTAGTACAAATTTGCGCGATAATTGTTGCATCCTAAAAGATGGGTGTATTTGCATCATTTCAGACATTTTCAAGGACGGCAACTCTTATCGTTTAGATGTCAAGAAGTTTTTGGAGGTTGATAATTTTTATAATGTTGGCATATCATCATCACATCTTCAGATATACAAGTGTGCAGCGTTAGCAGACGATGTTTCACATATTACTTTGAATGAAGTCTGTGCAAAAGGTTACAGGATGCCGTTTTGGGGTAGCATGACAGACGATAGTGATAGTGATGATAGTACTGTCAATACAGTTTCGGACACGTCGCGATATTATATTGTAGTTGCTATAATGCATAATGCAATAGTGAAAGAAAGGTAGCCACCTCCGTATGTTTGTTCGCCCGGAGAGCGATCTATAATTTCGTTATATTTACACCTACTCGGTTAGAATTTCAAAAACACAGAAGAAGGCTATAATGCATAATGCAATAGTAAAAGAAAGAAACAGGAGCCAAGGACGGATAAAGCGACGGGCAGTACCAACTGACCAGAGGAATCGTGATTATTGGAAGTAACGATACAGAAAACATGGAACTCACTATAATGAGTTGATATCAAGGCATTGTTTCATTCTTACAATGTTTTAATATGCATATGTTAGTAGAATATTATTTGTATATAAGAGTATATACAGGGTCAGGCAATAGCTTTCCATTCTCGGCGGAAAGCTGCCTTCAGTCCATCAATAATTTTGCATTTTTTGGTGCATATATATATATATAGCTAAAAATGACCTATCGAATCGACGTCAAATTGACGTCGAAATCATCGATATTACATCCATATCGAAATAATGCTTGAAATTTGAAGCTTATTTCGATGTTTGTGCTTTATGACATTTTTTAAAAGAAGAGATTATTTGTGACATACATTCATCGCGCCAGACTGTAAACAGGCAAATTATGTATTTTTTGTTAAGACATCGATATTTCATCATTTCGATATCGATTTGAAGCTATTTTGATTTGCCTGTCAAATATATAATAACTTGCCATTATATAAAATACAATATGAATAAAAAATTATATTGTATTGGCAGACATGGATAATGTAAATATTTTATAATTTGAACATTATAATAATTGCATTACAATATTAATTTTTTTAGGCTTCCATTTCTAGTTACTTTATAACTGTAAAAGTCACAACAAAATTCCTGTTTGTAATTTGACAATTTTGAAAATTAAAATATTATATAACAGGTACATTTTCAGTACTACATCCGCTCATTTATTAAATAAGAAGTTAAATTAAGCAACTAATTAATAAATTATTAATATTAATTATTAATACAATAAGGTATTTACATTTATCAAAATAAAAAATAAGTTCAATTATGAAAATAAATATTAATAATTGGACTTATTAAAAATTAAATAATTTGTTCAGATATTGCGCTCGAATTCTTTTCGCGTTTTACAACGCCCGATCGTTTCATATTAGATGGCGCAATGCGCGAGTTGCCACTCTCAAAGAGCCCCTGCCGGCCCCACCTCTTTCCTCACTCGTTAGGTGTCATGGCCGCACTTGCTTGCGTTTCTTCGAACGTGTCGAGTCTGTTACCTCTTTCTTAACGGATTGATCGTTGCGGCACGTGTTCTGGAGACCAACCGAGCGAGAGTCGGATCACCAGGGAGAGCTCACTGCCAGGAAAGGGAGAGCTGCGGCAGCTAGCGTCCGAGAGGGAGAGTCGAGGCGAGGAGTCCGGTTCAGCGAGCGGAGCCCTTAAGAGATTTTCATTGGGACGCCATATTTGTTACTTTCATTTGAGGATTCATATTTTTAGGGTTTATACCGTCATTTTTAAGGATTAACCATTAATTAAAGGTTAACTATCACTTGAAGGTTAACCATCATCCAAAGAAAAACCCTTAAAATTGGGTATAACCGCCAATTAAAGATTAACCTTCAAATGATGGTTAACCTTCAATTGGCGGTCCGAAATCACTCCCAACTTTAAGAGTTTTTCTGTGGTGTTTTTTTAACGGTTTTTTTTAACACCGAAAGTTGAGTGCATTTTTCCATAAGGGTATATCAATAATTATTATATGCTATTTATGAAATTTAAGGAGGTTCAATCATTACTTGTGAGTCAAAAATGAGATTGAAATAAATGTCATTACAGCGATCCCAAAGTATATGCAATATTAGTATAATGAATTGTGGATGCTACTTACGTGCTATATTCTTCGTCAATTATTAGTGTATAGAATATTAACAAACATATACTGGGGTATGAGAGCGTCAACGACTCGGGAATTGCTTATTTTGCCAACATTATAGGTTAGAACTTGTCACTTTGTAACAATAAGCTTTCTATACTCGAAAGCCAACTTAGAGCCTTAATTTTGTAATATGATTTACATAAACACTTTACACAAATAATCGCAAAACTTGAGCAATATTGACCATATAGTTTTTTTGTAATATTATTCAGAAGTTGACCACTTTAGCATGTACTCTTATGGAGAAAGTCTCTCCGAGGTAGATCATCACTGGTTTAGTACACACTTAGCCAACTTTAGGACTTTGAAAACTAGCATTTGATAGATGAAACATCAAGGATTGTGTTAAGACTTTAAAAATCGGACTTTACCATGTGGATTGAAAGCTTTATCGTCACAAAGTTCAGGTCCCAGCGTAGAATAAGCGATTCCCGAGTCGTTGAACTCTCATACCCCGAAATATATTTATTAATATTCTATACATTAATAATTGACGAAGAATATAGCACGTAAGTAGCATCCACAATTCATTACACTAATATTGCATATAATTCGGGATCGCTGTAATGACATTTATTTCAGTCGCACTTTTGACTCACAAGTAATGATTGAACCTCCTTAACATAGCAAGTGTTTATATTATATCTATTTCAACAGTTATTTAACTTATTGTTAGAGATGTTGATTTTGTACAGACATTTTATTCTCAAAGTCAAACATTTCAAAAATATAAACTCATAAAAGAGAGAAAATTAAATACACATCTGTTCTACTAATTCTAATATTAATTTGTTTACAATTTATGTCTTTTTTTACATTTTGCATACAAGACTATTTATATTTTGACGTACATATGATCAGTATATTAGGAACAAGTTATGGCGCAATTTACTTGGGATATAAAATAACCATTTACTTTTACTTTTAATAATTTATTTTTAATTTAAACAAATTGACTTTGTAAAAAAAATGCATTAATGACAAACTTCATTCAATGACAAACTTTCCTAAATCTTAATTACACTGAATCAATCTATGTTAATTGCACTAAGTCAATCTGTCAAATCTGTTTTTTTGTGATAATAAATATACATTATGTGCAATATATATTCTCTATCTAGACTTAAATAATATATATTTGCGATTATAAATACATATATGTACAACTCTATCTAGCGACTTAAATAATATATGTTTTTGATAATAAATACATATATATGCAACTCTATCTAGACTTAAGTAATATATTTTTGTAATAATAAATGTGCATATATGTGCAATTCTACCTAGATAAATAAATTCATTGTAAAAATTATTTCTATTGTAAGTTTTGTGCTCTTCTAATAAAGATATTGGGGAGAAATAAATAGATAATTTTTGATATATTTTCGATATACTATTAAACACATAAGTAGTGGAATGTGAATATATTTATTTATTTTAATGTATAATACAAGAAAAAGATCATGTTTTATGGTTTCTAATAATAGCTGCAGTGAGGAAATAGTAATCAATATCGAGTCGAAATCGATTTATTCTGAATTGAAAAGTCATCGAAAGTGATACCACATTTCCATCGAGATCGATGAATATTTCAATTACTTTTCGATATACGTTTTCGACGTCAATTTGATGTCGATTCGATGGGTCATTTCTCGCTGGGTATATATATATATATATATATATATATATATATATATATATATATATATATATATATATATATATATATATATATATATATCTTGGTTTCCAAAATTCCCCATACAGACTAGTCCATCGGGTTTATATCTCAGGAGTACGGTGGTAACAAGTCGGATGAAATAAAATGCGGAACATTTTCAACGCCGTCATTAAAGCTAAAGGTGGCCACATCGAGCAATAGCTTTAAATCAGAAAAATATATTCATTTCTCAATTATATTTTGCTTCTTGAAGACCAAAATATATATTCCTTTAAAAGTTGCAGCGTTTTGATTTAGTAAAACTTTGAGTGCCTCACCCTGTATATTAATTTCGATATTACGATATTTTAGGAGAACGGCAATTTAACATTTGTGAGCATTTTTAATGTTTTTTTTATGTATATATATATATATATATATATATATATATATATATATATATATATATATATTATGCAGTATGTATTATATGTTTAGACAGAGCAGACAACATTATTTTATTCTTGTGCATTGTGATGAATGAATTGTAATACTTGTACTCTCGTCAAAGTCAGAAGTACAATACTCTGTTGCGCTGGAATTGTTATCCTCATTAAAACTTTAATATTTCTAAGTTCAATTATGTAATAAATGATATTTGTAACACGCACACATCTGTTTCTTAGTAAATATTCCTTACGTTATAAATTACATATACGACAAAATTATATCACCATTTTTCCTTTATATTTTACAATATATATCCAGTAAGAAATGACCCATCGAATAGACAATATAATGTTATATTTTATTATATTTCAAACTGTAACACGTTAGTTTGTAATAATATTATAAATGTAATATATAATGAGCAGATGTAATATATATATTCAGCAGATCTGTCTGCAAATTGACGGCAGATCTGTCGAACCTGAGGTCCGTATTTCACAGTCGTGATTTCACCTGAGGATCAACTTGATCTAATATGTAAGCTTCAGCCGGTTTTCACATTGAGCATGCTACATGCGACGTGCATCTTCAATTAGTTGAGGTGAGAAGCAATAACACTGCTTCTCACTTCAACTAATTGAAACTACACGTCGCATATAGCATATGTTACCTCAGTGTGAAAACTGGCTGAAGCTTACATATATAGATCAAGTTGATTCTCAGGTGAAATCACGACTGTGAAATACGGACCTCAGGTTCGACAGATCTGCCGTCAATTTGCAGACAGATCTGTTGAATATTTTGCGTCAGTCTGCCGTCGTTTCTGCAGACAGATCTGCTGGGTATTTGGCGCCAATCTGCCGTCGCTTCTGCAGACAGATCTGCTGAATATTTGGCACCAATCTGCCGTCATTTCTGCAGACAGATCTGCTGGGTATTTGGCGCCAATCTGCCGTCGCTTCTGCAGACAGATCTGCTGAATATTTGGCACCAATCTGCCGTCATTTCTGCAGACAGATCTGCTGAATATTTGGCGCAAATCTGTTGTCGGTGTACGGTTGACAAACCTGCTTTCAGTTTGTTGCGTCAATCTGTCGTCGCACTGCTAGTGACAGATCTGCTCTGATGTTGCACCCAATTTGACGTCATGATCTGATTGCAACTTTTACTTGCAATTTGGGCGCACTCGAGGACACAGTAGGTCCTGGATTTGGCAGCCTGATTTGGCAGGAATTTGTTGCCCGGTTGTCGACAATTTGCAAGCAAATGGTTAGCTGGGATATCTTTAAAACTGACAGAGATACGTTATTTGTTTATTGCAAATACATTGTAACTTTTAAATTATTCAACTACAAACGAAATAATTGTTACTACAAACAACTACAAACGATTCTAAAACACATGGTGCAAGCGGATTTCAGATATCTCAAATTTTGGGTAAGAGTGATTTTCTAAATTTTTCGTTATTTCGAAAAGGACAAAACTACAAACGAAATAATTGTTACTACAAACAACTACAAACGATTTTAAGACACATGGCGCAAGTGGATTTGAGATATCTTTAAAACTGACAGAGATACGTTATTTGTTTATTGCAAATACATTGTAACTTTTAAATTATTCAACTACAAACGAAATTATTGTTACTACAAACAACTACAAACGATTCTAAAACACATGGCGCAAGCGGATTTCAGATATCTCAATTTTGGGTAAGAGCGATTTTTAAAATTTTTTGTTATTTTCAAATAAATAAAACTACAAACGAAATTATTGTTACTACAAACAATTCTAAAGCACATGGTGCAAGCGGATTCGAGATATCTTTAAAACTGACAGAGATACGTTATTTGTTTATTGCAAATACATTGTAACTTTTAAATTATTCAACTACAAACGAAATAATTGTTACTACAAACAACTACAAACGATTCTAAAATACATGGCGCAAGCGGATTTCAGATATCTCAATTTTGGGTAAGAGTGATTTTTTAAATTTTTCGTTATTTCGAAAAGGACAAAACTACAAACGAAATAATTGTTACTACAAACAACTACAAACGATTCTAAAACACATGGCGAAAGCGGATTTCAGATATCTCAATTTTGGGTAAGAGTGATTTTTTAAATTTTTTGTTATTTTGAAATGGATAAAACTACAAACGAAATTATTGTTACTACAAACAACTACAAACGATTCTAAAACACATGGCGCGAGCGAATTTCAGATATCTCAATTTTGGGTAAGAGTGAATTTTAAAAATTGTTGTTTTTTCAAAATGGGTAAAACTACAAACGAAATTATTGTTACTACAAACAACTGCAAAGAAAATGCTACAATTTCCTGTAATTAAAAGTTCATTTTGTTAAAGTCGGGTGCCAACTTCACGGAACTGCGACGGGGTGCGGGCGTCGATATCCAGGGACCCACAGGACTTTAAAATCGGCTTCTCAGCGGCACAAGCTCCCACACAGGAAAGAGCACACGAGGAAACGCGCATAACTCCAGCAGGTAAACCAGCGGCAGGCTATGAAAGCTCTTGTCATGACGGAAAGCGTTAACTACCGACAAATCTATTTTGTCATGAGTAGAAGGGTATGAGATACCCTTTGTGTGCAAGTCTCTCCAAATAGAACCACCGAGGAAGGCCCATGAGTCACGGAAGGAGTAATTCAGCTCGTTGAAAATCGCTATCTCATACCGATCGCTGACTCAGATAAAAAATAGCTAACATTCAAATTTGAAAGAAAGCTCTTTTAGTTTATTGCCTACCTTTCGGCCGCTCTAACGGCCCTTATGTCTTCACCAAAATTGTGAAGCCGATGACTTCCGACCTTAGTCGGAAGGGGTTTCTCTCGGTGGTATATATTTGGTTGATTTTCTAGTAGTTAGAAGGTCACATAATGAATACATATCGAATATTCCACATAAACGAACAGCGTTAGAGAACTTAAGGCTTATTATTGACAAGGAGAAAAGCCAGCTTTTCCCCATTCAAAGATGCGAATACCTAAGATCTGCATTCGACTCTAATCGGATAACGATTAAAAAAAAAAAAATTAGAATTAGTATCAAAATTCAATGTAAATCAGAAATATAAAACTAAGGAGTTCGCCCAGATGGTAGGTTCAATCGCCTCGTATTGGCCAGCAGAAAAATACGGATATGAAAACAACGGCAATTATGACGCGACCATGACTCTAAACAATAACGTTAAGAACTTGTTTTGGTAGAAACTTAATATATAAAAGACAGGCAACTCGATAGATACCTTAAACTTTCAATTAGAAACTATTCGGAGACATCTCCGACGGGCTGAGGAACAACCCGAGGAAATGAAATAATACACGATCCATGGGATGCGTCAGAGCAATCGGAACAAATCAATTATCTCGTATCAAAAGCAACATTTTTCACCTTAAAATGTTTTGCGAAACATCTACACAGAGTGCAGATCACATCTTACCCTAAACAGACAAAACCACCGCCATCCCCTATACCAATAGGATGGGCGGCGGCGTCCAAATTGTCAGACTGAATCGGATAACCCACGAATAGTGTGAAATTCGAAAGCTAGCGAATAAAGCATTCGAAAAAATCAGTAGATCATTGAGGAAAACGCAAACTGACCTAGTTGTCAGTCGGGTCAACACCAAGTGTGAAAAGTATCTTCGTGATCCAAAGAGCTCAACTCATTATCAGTAGATAATACGTTCGCGTTCACGAAATCGTGGAAAGACTTCTTTTATGCGTTTCCGCCATTCGCGATTATCCTTAGGGTGAAAAATCAGGGATAACAAAGCAGTAGGCATTGTGGTCGTTCCACAATGGCCTGCACAACCCTGGTTCCCGTTTTTTCACTTGATGCTAATTTCGAATCCTATCTATTTAGAGCCGAATAATAATCTATTAACTTCTTGCAACAAAAAACCTGCTATGGCGGCATCTTACTCTGGTTGCCGGCAAATTATCTGAACAGGATTCGATCAGAAACAGACACCAGGTAACAGAAATAAGGATGGTGTCACTAACGGAATCGTCTTTAAAACAGTACGACTCCGCCTCAAAAAAGTGGTGGAGTTTCTGCAGCGCGAAGCCTGTCGATCTATTCATCAATTTGATTTGAGACATCCTTGCCGGCTTAACCGATGCGTTTGAGAAGAGAGCCTCCCATGGCACTTTGAATTGCTCGGCAATCTCATTAATAGTCGGCCACGAAATCGGACAGGATCCGAATATTAACCCTTTGTAACTCCGTGTAACAATACTGTTACAAACCGGCAAAGTTTCCATCAACATGCTAAATCATGAAATTATCTGTTGTAAATCAAATTAAAATAGTTGTCATATTTTGTATTTTTGATAACATGAGTTACAAAGAGTTAAGAGATTTTTTAAAAGCGTCTAACAAAAGACCGTCCAGGCTTAGATATGATTGCACCTGGGATTTCAAGGCTGTACTAGATTATCTGTCGTCTAAAACGAATAACTAAAACGCCACGTTAAAAGTCTTATATACACTCGTACAAAAAAAATAGGGAACACTTCATGAACTTTAAAAATTAGGCTATTTTCAAACTGCTGTAAGTCGGCGAAAAATTATCGTAAAAAAAAAATCTAAAAAAGCATTTTGAAGCTTGAAGTTTCAACTTTAACGCACTTTCGGTGGATTTTTAAAATTTTTTTATTTTCTCTGTTGTACGCCTTAAAAAAGAACACATTGTTTTGTTCCTTAAAATTAACTTATGTTTGACTACTTGAAACTCAATTAAAAATTTTTTTTTCAAAAAATTTAATTAGCGTTTCATAAACTACATAATTTTACCTACAAAATGCTTTTTTTTTAATTTTCCTACGATTTTTTTTGACCGATTTACACGACTTTGAAGCAAACCCTGTATTTTTTAGAAAAAATGACGTAACTCGATGAAAAATCATCGTAGAACAAACAAAAAAAGCATTTTAAAGCTCAAAATGTCAGCTTTAACGTGGTATCGGTGACTGTAAAAAATTTTTCTGTCTTCCTTGTTTGGTGCTAAAATTAAAAATGTTGATTTATTCCTTAAAATTACACATTTTTAACACTCTGCAGTTTGATAAAAAAATTTTTTTCACAAAATTTAATACAAATACCACAAACTGTAACATTTTACTTACAAAATGCTTTTTTTAAAATCTTCCTACGATTTTTTTTGACCGATTTACACAATGTTGAAGTTAACCCTTTTTTTCTTGAAAAATGACATTTACCGCCGACATTAGCATTAACCAATGTGCACCACGTGGAGGTTGTCGGTCGGATTTTGCACATTGTGTGTGTGTGTGTGTGTGTGTGTGTGTGTGTGTGTGTGTGTGTGTGTGTGTGTGTGTGTGTGTGTGTGTGTGTGTGTGTGTGTGTGTATCACAGCAGAGATAAGGACTCCGCAACTCGTCATTTCTGCAGTATTTAAATGACTCCAAACCCTCTCTGCTGTGTGTGTGTACGTGCGCGCGAGTGCCTTTAAAATTGTGTATTACCTCCTCTTTGATTAATTACTGCTTGCAATCGCTCTCGCATGCTTATGCATCTTTCAATTGCGCTTTGTGGAATTTCGCGCCAAATTTGCCTAAGCGCTTCTCCCAATTGGTTCAGATTGAACACATTTGGGACGAAATAGGACGACGATTAAGGCGTCGCGAGGAGCAGCCGTATAATCTGAACCAATTGGGAGAAGCGCTTAGGCAAATTTGGCGCAAAATTCCACAAAGCGCAATTGAAAGATACATAAACATGCGAGAGCGATTGCAAGCAGTAATTAATCAAAGAGGAGGTAATACACAATTTTAAAGGCACTCGGGCGCACGTACACACACACACAGCAGAGAGGGTTTGGAGTCATTTAAGGGGTTACTGGAGTGACAGCCGAACGTCCTCGATGTCGGTAATGTCGAACATTTTTAGTTCCGTTCTAATTCGTTTTCTATCATTTTCTATATTACCGGCCTATATCTGCCCTTGTCTAACGAGAGGCATCTGTCCTTGTTTCGATTGCTGCGCCATCTCTCACTACACGCAATACTACTCCGCACGCAAAAATACATATGAGATTTTCAGGCTATTGTTCTCTTATACTAAAGCTCGCAGCTCATTTCTGCAAGCACAGGATTCTTCTTTATTGTATTTCCGAGAGTGATGTATGCTTATTTTATACGTACAAAGTCTACATTTTTATGTCCAGCAAATGTTGTCACGTCATACATATAATTTTTTTATTTTTTTTTCGTTTTTGATGTAAAATCAACGCTAGCACCCTTCGTTTTTATGCGTACTTTAATTCTGTAAAAAAAAATTTCAATTCCGTAAAGCCAATTCAAAGTTTAGCGTCCTGAAAAAAATGTCGGTAATTCTTGCCACTCCAGCATCCCCTTAAATACTGCAGAAATGACGAGTTGCGGAGTCCTTATCTCTGCTGTGATACACACACACACACACACACACACACACACACACACACACACACACACACACACACACACACACACACACACACACACACACACACACACACACACACACACACACACACACACACACACACACACACATACACACAATGTGCAAAATCCGACCGACAACCTCCACGTGGTGCACATTGGTTAATGCTAATGTCGGCGGTAAATGTCATTTTTCAAGAAAAAAAGGGTTAACTTCAACATTGTGTAAATCGGTCAAAAAAAATCGTAGGAAGATTTTAAAAAAAGCATTTTGTAGGTAAAATGTTACAGTTTGTGGTATTTGTATTGAATTTTGTGAAAAAATTTTTTTTATCAAACTGCAGAGTGTTAAAAATGTGTAATTTTAAGGAATAAATCAATATTTTTAATTTTAGCACCAAACAAGGAAGACAGAAAAATTTTTTACAGTCACTGAAACCACGTTAAAGCTGACATTTTTAGCTTTAAAATGCTTTTTTTTTGTTTGTTCTACGATGATTTTTCATCGAGTTACGTCATTTTTTCTAAAAAATACAGGGTTTGCTTCAAAGTCGTGTAAATCGGTCAAAAAAAATCGTAGGAAAATTAAAAAAAAAAGCATTTTGTAGGTAAAATTATGTAGTTTATGAAACGTTAATTGAATTTTTTGAAAAAAAATTTTTTAATTAAGTTTCAAGTAGTCAAACATAAGTTAATTTTAAGGAACAAAACAATGTGTTCTTTTTTAAGGCGTACAACAGAGAAAATAAAAAAATTTAAAATCCACCGAAAGTGCGTTAAAGTTGAAACTTCAAGCTTCAAAATGCTTTTTTAAATTTTTTTTTACGATAATTTTTCGCCGACTTACAGCAGACTTTTTAGAGTTCATGAAGTGTTCCCTATTTTTTTTGTACGAGTGTATATATATATATATATATATATATATATATATATATATATATATATATATATATATATATATAAATCAAATTCTTTATTTGGAATTAGTTACGGACCATAGATTACAAACATTAGCTTTAGTAGACATAGGAAATATTCAAGAAACCGCGGAACTCATCGAAATAAAAGTTCCCAATAATAATAATAATAACAATAATAATAAACAACTTTTAGGCCCGAGCAGGAAACAACCTTGTTTAGCTCTGTCATTCTATACAGAATATAAGGAAATTTATATGGTTTTAACCCTGAAAAGCTATCTAGAAAGGACCAAAGACATTCGCGATTCTACGAATTCACTGTTCGTCTCCTTCAACAAGCCTTTTAAGACAGTTACGCCCAGACTTTGAGTTATTAGATAAAGGAGTTTATATGTATGTGTATGTGTACATGTATATACATATATGTATATGTATGTATGTGTATATATGTATATATATGTAAAGAGTGAGAATGACTACACGGAAATATTCACGGCTTATAGTATTCGCCATGCTACGACATCAACGACAAGAAGGCATAGAATTAATTTAGATATCATCCGGAGGACAACCGGATGGACGAGTAACTCGAAAATATTCGCAAAGGTTAATCGAAAAGATAATCAAAATATCGCGAAAACACTCGATATATTTGCGAGAGCGATATTAGACTCATAAAAAGAATATCGGAGATTGAGTTAAGGAAGGCTGATGCCTCAAAAACCGATTTGCTTCATCGCTATGCTTCATCGCTTAAAAAACCGTCAGAAAAAAAAAATATTTTTTTTATTCTGCCATTCAGAGTGCCGTAACTGGACTTTAAACATCTACATCTTGATCACGAGGAAGAGGCGCGAAGTACAATTATAGATTAAACGAACTTACCTAAGTGAAGTTCGATCATAATTGTATGAGCGCCTCTTCCGAAGTGATCACTCCCGCCCTGGAGCCCAGATCTACATTATAATTAGATCTTCCCGAGGAGTTACGGCACAGCTTTAAAGAATGAACGCGGGAGTGGCGACGGTGGCGGCGACGGGTGCGCCGCTTGTTTGAGCTTTAAAATGGTGGACATCTAGTCACTAGGAGGGGGTACTACATCTTGATCACTTCGGAAGAGGCGCTCATACAATTATGATCGAACTTCACTTAGGTAAGTTCGTTTAATCTATAATTATATATCTCTAAAAACTTATAAAAATTATAGAAATTATATTTAATTATAGAAATAAATGTAGAAATTAAATATAATGTACTCTCTCTCTCTCTCTTTTTACTTTAGATTATGCAGGAATTATTTGCGGACAAGCCGTGGGTGCAACCATTGGCAGTGGCTGGATCTCATGTTGAAAGTGAAGAAGAAAAAGAGAACAATCCGCCAGAAAAGTGTAAGATTAAATATACCTATGTACATATAAAGTAAATTTATTATAGATATAAATATTTTATAATTATAATTTTAGGTATTAAAAAAAGGAAATTAAACACATTTATAGAGCAATATATAATAGATAATAAGGAAGAACGAAAGAAAAGAAGAGAGATTCGAAAACAACAGCATGATGAAAGAATGGGTGCGTTTAAGCGGATTGAAAATTTAATGGAACAACTGTTACAAAAAAAAGATTAATTATGTGAAATATTATGTGGTACTAATGATAAAAGTTGGTGTTTTCACCAATATTTTAAGTTTAAGTTTAAGCATTAGATGTGATGCAATATTTTGAGTTTAAGTATTATATTATGTGATACTAACTATAAGAGTTTGATGTTTCAACCAATATTTTAAGTTTAAGCATTAGATATGATGCAATATTTTGAGTTTAAGTATTATATTATGTGATACTAACTATAAGAGTTTGATGTTTCAACCAATATTTTAAGTTTAAGCATTAGATATGATGCAATATTTTGAGTTTAAGTATTATATTATGTGATACTAACTATAAGAGTTTGATGTTTCAACCAATATTTTAAGTTTAAGCATGATGTGATGCAATATTTTGAGTTTAAGTATTATACTATGTGGTGCTAATGATAAGAGTTCGGTTTTTCAATCAGTATTTCAAGTTTATATATGATACCGGATTTAATTAAAAATAATATCTAGGGATTGCCTATGTGTTTGTAAGTAAAGAGAAATTTTCTCTTACACATTTTTTTATTTAATACGCGTAATGTATTGAAACAAGAGAGAATACATACATTTTATAACTATATATAAAAATTGATCATAAAGTTTATTCCGAATCCTTGTACTTTCCATTAATCCTCTGAGCTTTAAAAAGATCAATAAATATTGATTTATTTATTTTCCTAGATCCAATGCTGTTAATACATCATATATCTATTCGCTGTTTAGGTAAACATAGGTTACGGGTGTTACAAAAATCAGTTTGTCGTTGACAAAGGTCATTTACTCACAAATATGTAAAATATTCAAAGTGTTATACGTTTTATAATATTACATGCACTCATATTTTGAGGAAAGACGAGACTTTGTTACTTTTAATATTAATTTCGTAAAACATTTTAAACCTTTGTTACGTCATATTCTTCATCTTATAATCTTTACTACTTTCTGCCAGTTGCAAAACAAAGATCAGTTTCACAACGGCAAATATGTACTGTGTAACAATATATTTGCCGTTGTAAAACTCATCTTTGTATTGCAACTGGTAGAAAGTAGTAAAGATTATAAGATGAAAAATATGACGTAACAGAGGTTTAAAATGTTTTACGAAAATAATATTAGCGACGTATATTACATGTTTATGTTTTGAATTGACAACTTCCAATCTTATGCCACATTCAAAATCTGTCTCATTGGCACTCGTATATTCACTAAATAAGTTTTTAGACGTTGCATTAGCATGCTTCCAAATATTCATTCCAATCAAAATTTGAGGTCTTTGAAGTCCAGTAATCTTGTATATGGGAAGAGCTAGAATATTGTGTAATATTTATTCTATAAATGTATAATTACTTTAATAATAAATGTAAATATAATATGTAAAATGTGAACAAACCTTAATTATATATTTGGTAATAAATTGTACATAATTGCATTTCTTTTATCAATGCCCTGTCTCTGCTCAACATTGTCTTCTAATTGTGCAGGTTGCACAATATTTGGCTCTTCAACAATAATAGGAATGTCTATCATATCATTTCTTAACAAACAGATATTGTGCAGAATGCAGCAAGCCATAATATATTTCGGGATTACACGAGTTTTCCGCATTGGAAGTGTACCCAGAATGCTTCGGAAACGACCTTTTAGCAGACCTAACGATCGTTCAACAATCATCCTTGCACTAGACTGACATTTATTAAAATTTATTTGTCTTTCAGTTAGGTGACCATTGTCTTTAAATGGTACCATAACATATTTGCTAATGCGATACGCAGCGTCACCCAGTATATGGCTGTCATGTGGGAAATTTTCTTCTGTGAACATGCTTTCGACATTTGATAATCGAAAAACACGCATGTCATGTACAGATCCCACTTGTCCCGTGTAACAATGAATAAACCGTAGTTGTGCGTCACAAATAACCTAAAACAAAATTATATAAAGAATAATAAAAAAAAGTAATAATTGTAATGTTGAAATTATACATTAATAGTAACATAAACTTTTAAATGTATACATTTAACACACACACACACACACACACACACGCGCGCGCGCGCATGCACACGCAAAATACACGAATACTATGTTTAAGCAAGCGTTACTTCTGTAGTAATTTAACTTACTCAAATCATCGTAACTTACGATAATTCACTCCGTGTAAACGGAGGTCTCTAGCAGAATTATCGTAAGTTACTACAGAAGTAACGCTTACGTAAACGTAGTATTACATTAATATAGAAATATTACAAATAACATTAATAACTCTAATTACTTGTAATTGAATAGAGTGAAATCCCTTTCTATTTACGTATGATTCACCGTGGTCTTGTGGCGCAGCAATTCTTACATGTGTTCCATCCACCGCACCAATAACACCTGGAAAGCCGTATTGATTTTGAATGGTTTCCATAGTTTGTTCTGCTTCTTGTCTAGTTGGCCATTTAATAAATGTTCTTACTTCTGCATATAAGGCATTTATTACTCTATGCACACATCGCCATGCAGTGCCTTTACCTACATTAAATCTATCTGAAACACATCTGAATACTTTATTTGTAATACATTGTAATTTCTTATTATAATTCACAATAACAATTATATGCATGCTGCTTACGAATTGCTGCTTAAGAATTTGGTGTAGCCAACACCCATATTGCAATAAGCAATTGTTTCTCAGGTAAAATTGGTTCTCTGCCAAATCTTTCTGTCTGTTTGCAGAGTTTTGGTCTTAATAACTCTAACAAAAATTGAAAAGTATTTCGTCTCATTCTAAAACAATTCATAATTACTTTTGATAATAATCTTTCTTTATAAATGTGTCTATTCTTATTATTTATTACTATTACTTATTTTTACTTATATCTAATCATTATTATTTTTTTGGTTACACATTTTTATCACACCTATTTTTTATTATTTTTTATTTACTTACCGAAAGTGCATTTTAAATTCCTTATCAGTATATAAAAGCACAACATTTTCAACGTAATTTTGGCAACAAAAATGTGGCATTACATGTGGCTTAGCTATCATTAGTAGTAACTCGTTTTCCTCATCTGATGAGTCACTGTCTGAGGATTCCACCAAAAATCTCGCGAACTCACATAGGAGCACACTATTTCGATCCATTTCGGGGATAAGGTCTACTTAACTCACAATTTAATATTTTTATATATTTAGAATAGGTGCTCTTATCGTCGTGTCACGCCGTGTCTAAAATAGGTTAAGATAGGTTATATTTCTTATACATAAACAACAGTCGCAGTACTGCGGATATCGTTCCGTTATTGCAGCGTTATATACGGTAAAAGCAACAGAAGTAATTACGGAACGACCTTGCAGCTGTGCTCAATGACGTCACATCGTCAGTACTTACAGTGAATAGCGAAACGCAGCCAATGTCTAGCGCACATTTTTCAAACGGTTTATCCGCGGTGTCTGTGATTATTAGTGGTGCCTTATTTTTTCGCGATAGTTTATTTTTTTGGCACAATTCGCATTTGGCGATGTAGTCTTCGACGTCTCTCGTTAATCCTCTCCAATTATGCGTCAATCTTATTCGATTTATGGTGCGTTCCACTCCTTGATGTCCTCCTACAGGTGCATCGTGGTATTCGTAAAGTATACGTTGCTTCTCTTCTTCTATGTATTTTCTTTCGTTCTTCTGGTCGTTGTTCTCTTTCTTCTCTATCTTATTGATATCTGTCGGCACATGTCGACTCAGCGCGTCAGCGTTTCTATTCTCTTTTTTGGCCTTATGTACGATGGTGTAATCATATTCTTCTAATTTCAGTCTCCATCGTATTAATCGTGATCCGGGGTCCTTTACGTTGAATAGCCAAACTAATGATTTATGGTCTGTTACTATCGTAAATTTTGTTCCATATACGTATAGTCGGAAGTGTTTCACCGCCCACACTATCGCTAGTAGTTCTTTCTCTGTGGTATTGTAATTTTGCTCGGCTTTGGATAGTACTCGGCTCGCGTACGCTACGGTGGTCTTGGTCTATCTTTCCTTGTGACAGTATGGCTTCTATCGCGTAATCCGACGCGTCTGTCGTCACTACAAATTCTTAAGAAAAGTCCGGGTATTTTAATACCGGTGCTGTAGTTAATTTTTCTTTTAGAATTTCGAATGCGTTTTGTTGTTCTGCCTCCCACTCAAATTTGGTATTTTTTCTGGTTATTTTTGTGAGTGGCTTGGCGATCGCTGAGAAATCTTTAATAAATCTTCGGTAATATCCAGCTAATCCTATGAAAGCCTGGATGTCTTTTACCTTTGTTGGTCGCGGGAAGCTTTTTACTGCTTCTAGTTTTGAAGGATCTGGCGCGATTCCTTTTTCTGTTATCACATGTCCGAGGTACGTCACTTCTTTCCGAAGGAATTCGCACTTATCTGGCTGTAGTTTTAAATTGTATTTTCTCAATCTTTTTAGCACTTCGATTAGTCTCTTGTTGTGCTCATGTAAACTTGCTCCGTATACGACTATATCGTCTAGATATACTAACCCAGCGAGAAATGACCATCGAATCAACGTCTAATTGACGTCGAAATCATCGATATTACATCATATCAAAATAATGCTCGAAATTTGAAGCTTATTTCGATGTTTGTGGTATATGACATTTTTTAAAAGAAGAGATTATTTATGACATATATTCATCGCGCCAGACTGTAAACAGGCAAATTATGTATTTTCTGTTAAGACATGGATATTTTATCATTTTGATATCGATTTGAAGCTATTTTGATTTGCCAGTCAAATATATAATAACATTGCCATTATATAAAATGCAATATGAATAAAAAATTATATTGTACTGGCAGACATGGATAATGTAAATATTTTATGATTTGAGCATTATAATAATTGCGTTACAATATTAATTTTTTAGGCTTCCATTTCCATTAAATAGTTACTTTATAACTGTAAAAGTCACAACAAAATTCCTGTTTGTAATTTGACAATTTTGAAAATTAAAATAAACTCGTCACAAAAATTAAAGGAACACTTAAATTTTCTTGAAAACTAGGCAAAATTTGAGCAGCTGTATCTTCGTTAAAAATGAACAAAATTTAAGTTTAAAAAAAGGGTTTTAAAGCTTGAAATCTCTACTTTCAGAAGATCACTATTTTTTTTTAGTTTCTGTGAGTTTGGTAATTTTTACATATAGAAAACCACGAGCTGGACAAAATGGGAAATTTTCTTCTCACTTTGTGGGCCTGTCACGTGCTCAAAAAAATCCTGCGAAATTTTTTGACTTCCCAATGTGAAAGCTCGAAGTTTTCCCTACAAAATCTTTTTTTAAAAATGTTTCTACGATTTTTTGTTACTGAGTTAACGCGGATTGAATAAAAAATAAGCATTTTGACTTTGATTGCTTATAACTCCGTTAAAAATCATCGTACCGCAATTCGCAAAATGGATTCTTAAAGCTAAAACTTTGCTCTATCAAGTCGTATAATCGCCAATTTTTTCATAAAGATGTTTGGATACATTACAAGTGAGTAAAGATGTCGTAAAAATTTGCAATTTTTTACTTTCTTATTTAGATCCAAAAAACAATTGTGCAGAACAACAACAAAAATTTATTCTTTACGTTTTTTTGTACTTTTAAGTATCCTACATTTAAAAAAAATTTGCCGAATAGCTATGAGATTTTCTTCATGGTGGCCACTATGGTTTTACGGGGCAAAACGTACAAAAAATTGTAAAATTGCTTAATTTCAGTAAAAATCAAGAAAAAAAATTAAAAATAACGTCTGGCGGACGTTGAAAAACTGTTTTCAATTACGCTGACAATACATTGAAGATGAGTAAGTGTCAGCATAAGCTATAAAGACTTTATAAAAAATTAATGTTTTGTGTTTTAAAAATTTGAAAAAATACCGCCGGCATTAGCGTTACCCAAAGCATACGAGGAGGTTGCCCGGTCGGATTTACGCTGTTATGCGCGCGCGCGTGCGTATGTGTATGTGTGTCATTCAGCTGAGACCCCGCGACTCGTCGCTTTCGCAGTATTTATGACTCCAAACTCATTCATGACTGTGTATGCGTGCGCGCACACGCGCGTGTTTGTATGTATGTGTATGTATGTGTGTGTTCCGTATGCGTGTGTGCGTGCGTACATGCGTGCGTGTATGGGTGAGTGGATAGATGGTCGTAGGTGGTAAAATGAATTTTTTCAAATTTCGAAAACACAAAACATTAATTTTTTATTTAAAAAAAGTCTAGCTTATACTGGTATAAATTTGAAAAAATTTATTTTACCACCTATGACCATCTATCCACTCACCCACACACGCACGCATGTACGCATGCATACATACACATACACGCATGCAAGCGCACGCACACACAGTCATAAATGAGTTTAAAGTCATAAAATACTGCGAAAGCGACGAGTCGTGGGGTCTCAGCTGAATGACACACATACACATACGCACGCGAACGCGCGCATAACAAAGCGTAAATCCGACCGGACAACCTCCTCGTATGCTTTGGGTAACGCTAATGCCGGCGGTATTTTTTCAAATTTTTAAAACACAAAACATTAATTTTTTATAAAAAAGTCTTTATAGCTTATGCTGACACTTACTCATCTTCAATGTATTGTCAGCGTAATTGAAAACAGTTTTTCAACGTCCGCCAGACGTTATTTTTAATTTTTTTTCTTGATTTTTACTGAAATTAAGCAATTTCACAATTTTTTGTACGTTTTGCCCCGTAAAACCATAGTTGCCACCATGAAGAAAATCTCATAGCTATTCGGCAAATTTTTTTTAAATGTAGGATACTTAAAAGTACAAAAAAACGTAAAGAATAAATTTTTGTTGTTGTTCTGCACAATTGTTTTTTGGATCTAAATAAGAAAGTAAAAAATTGCAAATTTTTACGACATCTTTACTCACTTGTAATGTATCCAAACATCTTTATGAAAAAATTGGCGATTATACGACTTGATAGAGCAAAGTTTTAGCTTTAAGAATCCATTTTGCGAATTGCGGTACGATGATTTTTAACGGAGTTATAAGCAATCAAAGTCAAAATGCTCATTTTTTATTCAATCCGCGTTAACTCAGTAACAAAAAATCGTAGAAACATTTTTAAAAAAAGATTTTGTAGGGAAAACTTCGAGCTTTCACATTGGGAAGTCAAAAAATTTCGCAGGATTTTTTTGAGCACGTGACAGGCCCACAAAGTGAGAAGAAAATTTCCCATTTTGTCCAGCTCGTGGTTTTCTATATGTAAAAATTATCAAACTCACAGAAACTAAAAAAAAATAGTGATCTTCTGAAAGTAGAGATTTCAAGCTTTAAAACTCTTTTTTTAAACTTAAATTTTGTTCATTTTTAACGAAGATACAGCTGCTCAAATTTTGCCTAGTTTTCAAGAAAATTTAAGTGTTCCTTTAATTTTTGTGACGAGTTTATTATATAATAGATACATTTTCAGTACTACATCTCATTCAGTACTACGCTCATACTTATTAAACAAGAAGTTGAATTAAGCAACTAATTATATTATTAATATTAAATATTAATACAATAAGATATTTGTATTTACATTTATCAAAATAAAAAATAAGTTTAATTATAAAAATAAATATTAATAATTGGACTTATTAAAAATTAAATAATTTGTTCAGATATTGCGCTCGAATTTTTTTCGAGTTTTACAACGTTCGATCGTTTTACATTAGATGGCGCGACGCGCGAGTCGCCACTCTCAAAGAGCCCCCGCCTCCTTCCTCGTTAAGTGTCATGGCCGCACTTGCTTGCGTTTCTTCGAACGTATCGAGTCTGTTACCTCTTTCTTGATGGATTGATCGTTGCGGCGCGTGTTCTGGAGACCAAGCGAGCGAGAGTCGGATCACCAGGAAGAGCTCACCGCCAGGAAAGGGAGAGCTGCGGCAGCTAGAATCCGAGAGGGAGGATCGAGGCAAAGAGTCCGGTTCAGCGAGCGGAGCCCTTAAGAGATTCTCATTGGGACGCCATATTTGTTACTTCCATTTGAGGGTTCATATTTTTATACCGTCATTTTTAAGGATTAACCATTAATTGAAGTTTAACTATCACTTGAAGGTTAACCATCATCCAAAGATGATGGTTAACCTTCAAATAATAGTTAAAGTTGGGTGTGATTTCGGACCGCCAATTGAATATTAACCTTCAAATGATAGTTAACCTTCATTTGGCGGTCCGAAATCACACCCAACTTAAGGGTTGTTCTATGGTGTTTTTTTAACGGTTAACACCAAAAGTTGAGTGTATTTTTCCATAAAGGTATAGTGTGGATATATGGCAGTGCCTTTTTACGGGTTCTAGTGATGCATTTTTCTATGGCCCTGATTACATAGTGCAAAAAGACATAAGTTTTGGTTGCCTTAAATTATAGATTAAGTACCATTCTGGATACGTTATTAGTTTTAGTATGCTATTGTATGCTATTTAGTAATTATATATCAGTAATTATTATATGCTATTTGGCATTCAACATAGCAAGTATTTATATTATATTTATTTCAACAGTCATTTAACTTATTGTTAGAGATGTTGATTTTGTACAGACATTTTATTCTCAAAATCAAACATTTCAAAAATATAGACTCATAAAAGAGAGAAAATTAAATACACGTCTGTTCTACTAATTCTAATATTAATTTGTTTACAATCTATGTTTTTTTTTACATTTTGCATTATATTTTGCCGTACATATGATCAGTATATTAGGAACAAGTTATGACGCAATTTACTTGGGAAAATAACCATTTACTTTTACTTTTAATCATTTATTTTTAATTTAAACGAATTGACTTTGTAAAAAAAAAATGCATTAATGACAAACTTCAGGTTTTCTAAATCTTAATTACACTGAATCAATCTATGTTAATTGCGCTAAGTCAATCTGTCAAATCTGTTTTTTTTTGTGATAATAAATATACAATATGTGCAATATATATTCTCTATCTAGACTTAAATAATTGTTACGTCCCGCGAACTCCACGATTCCCCTTTTTCGCGAAAATTCCTATGGGTCTAAGATAGGGCGTAAGATTATGATAGATAAACAAAGCGCGGACGGTTATCGATCCGGGAGTAAGTCTTGATCTCCTCACATTTCCCTTTTATGATCAACCACCTATTTGGTTGGGCAACTAAAAGCAACCCTCCAGATGAAAAATTACTAACAGACGGGGAATATGGCGACCAGATTCTCATGAGCCTTATCGAACCCATAACTATAAACCCGGCGCCACGACGCGTAAAAAGGACCGTAATCCTAGACATGGGTTGATGGGGATCTGTATATTATCACGCGGCTAGCTCGAATTGCCCGCGGAATGCTCCGGCAAACAGAAACAAAACCTAACACGCGGTTTCTTGAGAACACGTGGCGGAGGTTTCTGTTTGCACTCAGCAATTAAACTGCAATAAAATTGTACTTGAGATTAGAAGGACATGGATCGTCAGTCAGTAACTCGAGCAGGGGATAAATAAGGAACCCTAATAAAAGAAAAGAAAAACATCGATACTTGAGTCACTAGAAGAAGCGATGGGTTACACCCACCGACGAAACCAAGAAAACATGGGGTTTGTGCAGGGGACTCACCAATGGAAAACCGGAAAAATCAATAACCGTCTCTAGCTTTCTAGGATAGGCGAAAACTTAAGATCTGGGCCTTGGGTGAGAAACGTCTCACCCAATACGAAATCCTCCAGACAAAAATTAGAAACATCCCGCCAACCAGGAGTTCCCAAAATGAAAACCAGACACATCCCACACGAAACCCATCCCTTCCATTCCTTACATTTTCCTATATAAACCCTGACACTCGTCGTCAAGAAAGCTTCCGACTCTCTTCAAGCGTCTCAAGCCTTAGTCTTGTTAATTTTTCTGCAACCACGTTTCCGGCCTTAGAGTCAGTGCACAAGAGAATCCGACACCACCTCAGTCGCTCGACTCATCCTCCAACTAGGCCACATTCGCAAAGGAGGCGCTCCCACCCCGTAATCTGCAAGTAGTAAGTCTCAAAAATATATACACATATACGCGGATACCGGTCTTGTTTTGCAATTCATTCTCGCGTTGGGAAGTCTCTCGGTCATCCCGTTGTCTCAAGTATTGGCGGTGATTCGGAGTGACTTTGCGGTCTCGAGTCACCCGATGATCGGTGGATTCAGAGCGGCTCTTATGGTCCCGAGTTAACCGATTTATGGTGCCGAGTTAATCGATTCATGGTCCCAAGGGATAATGGTCGGTGGACAAGGGATAATGGTCGGTGTACAAGGGATGGTTTTTGCTGTTCTGCGCAAGCCGAGTGTCGGTGGATAAGAGGTAGTTTTGTCGTTCTGGGTTAGCCGCTACTTCCGGGTTGGCAACTAAAAGAGGTGACGACCCTGCGATTAACCCCCTTTAGAACTAACAATCCGCTACCTTTTAGTGAATTCGAACGGTTTCTGTAAAAAATCCAAGAACGCCGCGAAACATTCGAAGAGACTTCAGGATAAGCGGGCGCGGAAAGAGGAGCAAGGTCGGCCTGCCCCGCAACTCGCCGTTCCCCCTCCTAGAACTCTGCCGGACGGACCGCTGTCGCCCCGTACTTGGGGGCCTCGTCTCGTTTGCCGGGTAGCCCCGTATAGAATCATCCCCGTCAGACCCAACCCCCCTCCAATCCTCCAACGCCCACCTTCCCCCGCTCCTTCCACCGCCTCGACCGTCGATTTAGATGACGCCGAGATAATTACTTTAGAATAAGTCCCTCTTTATAGCAGTTATAATTCGCATCAATCACCATTTACACTCCACACCGTAGTTAACTTCATGTAGATTATTTTTTATTTCTTTTTACTCGACTCCAATGTAATAATAGCGGGCAGGGTGTATATTTTCAATTAGGTTCCCCTTTAAAAATCCTGCCCGATCACCTCCGAACCAATGTAACACCCGCGATCCACCCATATACATTCACCTCACACTCGCACATTCATTCCGTTTAATTGTACTCAATTTGTTTGTTAGATTTTTATTATGTTAGTAATATCAGACAACACATTTTTTGCCAAATTCATGTAAATTTCATATTAGATTATACCCTTTTTTTTATGTTGATTAAGAATAAATAGCTATGTTAATAATATCCTCGTTTATTCATTAATTTAAGACCTCACCCTTATCTCCCTCTTAAAGTCACACGAGGTCCGATCCCGAGTTAAAAGGATTGAATTCCCTGACTCAAAAGAGGACCGACGATCGCACCGCTCACGGAAGGAGTCCTACCGTCTCTACGGACGTTGACCCTTCCTGAGCCATCGAAAGTGCGTTCGGCTCGCGCCACGCGCCTCAGAGCGTGTACCTGCGAGCGATATTTGTAAGTATCTGGTTGCGTCCTTCCTTACCCCTACCCCTCTGGTTAGCCTTTCCTTCGCTTCCCAGTTTTCTTTATCTTAATCCTGGGGTTGGACGTAACATAATATATATTTGCGATTATAAATACATATATGTACAACTCTATCTAGACTTAAATAATATATGTTTTTGATGATAAATACATACCTATATATGCAACTCTATCTAGACTTAAGCAATATATTTTTGTAATAATAAATGTGCATTTATGTGCAATTCTATTTATATAAATAAATTAATTGTAAAAATTATTTCCATTGTAAGTTTTGTGATCCTCTTCTAACAAAGATATTGGGGAGAAATAAATAGATAATTTTTGATATATTTTCGATATACTATTGAACACATAAGTAGTGGAATGTGAATATATTCATTTATTTTAATGTATAATACAAGAAAAAGATCATGTTTTATGGTTTCTAATAATAACTGCAGTGAGGAAATAGTAATCAATATCGAGTCGAAATCGATTTATTCTGAATTGAAAAGTCATCGAAAGTGATACCACATTTCAATCGAGATCGATGAATATTTCAATTACTTTTCGACGTCAATTAGACGTCGATTCGATGGGTCATTTCTCGCTGGGAAGCATTGTAATTCATACTATAGTCGTTGCGTGTATTATAATTGCGTCTAATCCTTCGTCGCGTGTATGTATCCTTCTTCGGCGTATAAGCTTCCTTGCGGGTACTACTCTCTTGCGTATAATAATCTTTCATGGCGGGTATAAGATAGAGCCATCCTAATAGATTGTTTCATATTTAGTGTGACGGGGTAGATGTGATGTATTTCATGATCTGAGCCGGCTTTGCCGTCGGAAAGAACCTGATGGAACACATACCGTCACACTTATTTTTATTTTATGGGAGTACAAATTAGAGTAGATTAGTCAATTTTTTGGGCGGAGGACTTTCGGCGGATAATGTTTATTCCAGCTACGCCGCGCAGATCCTTGTTAGAGTAACACGTGATCGACATGTGTGTGGTAGACCGCGGCGAACCGGAGCCATTGTGCGCGCTCTTATCAACGTGTTCAGTACATGACTCCCGCGTTGTAGATATTATCCCGCATTCCGCGTCTTTCGCCTTACTGCGATTATATCGAATTGTCACGAGGATTATGACGCTTGGGTCAGGAATATTATATTTCCGTTGTCAAGATTTATATTATATGACTACCCTTATGAAAAAGTACACTCAACTTTGATGGTTGACACCCAATTTGAGTGTTAACACTAAGTTAACACTCAAATTTGGGCGTAAGTTTAGTGTTTGTCATTAAAGTTAAGTGTCAACACTTAAATTTAGGTGTAGATTGAGTGTTGACCATTAAGGTTTAGGTAAGTTGTAGGTTTAATCCTCAATGATGAGTGTATATTGAGAATTTATTCTCAATGATAAGTGTAGGTTGGGGATTAAGCCTCAATGTTTAGTGTAGGTTGGAGATTGATCCTCATCGTTGGATGTTGATTCGGTGTTAACAGGGTGTTAACCTTTAATGTTCTATGTCGATTTAATCAGTGTCGCCATGATCCCTTTATCGTTGGGTGTCGTTTAAATGTTATTGTGTTAATCTTCGTTAAGTGTCAATTGACGGCTTGGTTTATTGGAAAAGTGTTTCAGATAAAATTTGAAAGGTTTGAGGGGGGCCAATAGACGATCTCATTGGATTTTGGACCCAAGGCCTGTATTGAGCCCAATAAAAATAAATAAAAATAAAAATAAAATTGTTGTGAGCGCACAACGATGTAGAGAGTAATTAATGCACTTGGCAACACCAAGTGCCTCCGATACGAAACCCGACCCTAGCGATAAACATAAAATCCACATCCGCCGAAAAGACTGACGATTGCATCGGACGACCGATCATCCGATGCGTTGCGACACGATCAAAAACGCTGACCGCGTAGGGCTAGCGCTAACTCGGGAGCCCCCGAGTTAGCAACAGCAAGCGGATGAAGACCGCGGAATCCGACGATCGGCGGGCAGTCGCGGCTAATTAACATCAAAGCGGAGACGTGCGTCTGAGAACATACTGTCACTACTCCAATAATTATAAATCGTTTACTGTTACGCGAGTATCGGGATTTGAAATAAAGGGGATTATTGTAACTTTGGGCAAATCAAATATATTCAACTGATTATTTCACACGTTGCGACGAGCTTTATTCTCCGACCCGAAATCTCCGAATCCTGTGCCGGCACTATCCCAGTCACGGCACAACAATTGGTGGCAGCGGTGGGATTTCGGCAATCGGAGAACGTCCCCGTCGCGTGTGTTTCTGTCACGAGTATTCGCCTGAAAGAAAAGAGCGAACAAGTGAAAGTGGTGTAATCAGCCCGGACGGAAGCACCCGGTAGCAGCCCGCTCCAGAGGAAGGAAGCACCCGGTAGCAGTCCGCTCCAGAGGAAGGAAGCACCCGGTAGCGGCCCGTTCCAGAAGAAGGAAGCACCCGGTAGCAGCTATCAGCGACACCGGAGAAGGCCCTGACCTACCGCACGGCCTCGCCAGCCCGAAGCAGCGAAGCAGGGACGAGGCGAAGCAGCCAGGCGGCCCTGCAGGACACGAATCAACGGAAAACAGACACGATGCGTTACACGACGTTACTGTAAGTCCGTTCCAATCTATTATTGCGAGCGCCGAATGTAAAACTTCGCGAGCGATGCGATACGGATCGTGTACGCCGATAGCAACACTTAATGTCAGACGGCGAAATCACCCCGTCCCGTCCCGTCCGAAACGAGTCGTTCTTGCACAGCGAAACAGCGCGGAGCGCGATTGAATATAGCTCGCGAAGCCCCGTACGCGTAAATAGACGTACTCTTAGCGAAGCGTTAGACCGCGTGCGACAAAATTTAGACTCGCGAATGTCAGACGATGACTCGCCAATACTAGAATTGCACCCAAACGTGTTAGTAAATTTGCAGCCACCTATAATAGAAAAAAAGGACAATAAAAAGTAAATAAAAATACTTGTATATAAATAAAATATTATTTTAATAACACTTTGCATTTTTAGTTTCTTATTAAAAAACAATCTCGAACTTTTGAGTTACGCAGGTACTTAAACGTATAACTTGTTAATAAATAAATTTAATAACACTTTGCAATCTTAGACGCAGGTACTTAAACGTACGCAGGTACTTTTGAGTTACGTAGGTACTTAAACGTACAACTTATACATATATAAAACTTTACATACTAATATTGCTTATATCAAAACCATTGAAGCATCGATTTGGCTGTTTGCTCTTTGTATTTGCACTTTTAACTGTTTTTTCAATCAATTTAACTAAATAATGCTGAAAATAAAAATCTTCACATATTGGAATTACTTCTTTTAAAAATTTTTCATTTCTTTGGACAGTTACACAACAGCAACCATTTTTTACAGGAGAGTAAATAAACAGATCACATTCCTTCACACCCGACACGTACATTTGAGTTTGGCATTGTGTATAATACTGAACTGATGTCTTCAAACGTACTTCATTTCCTTCAAAAACTAAGTATTTGACATTACATTTTTTATTTTCAAAGTCGACAACAGGTATTTTTTCACAGGTTATCGGACATTTGAATTTAACTAACTTCTTAACATATCCACTTATAGTAACTACACCGTCAAGGCTAGCACATAGCCATGGTTTTTTCTCACAGACTAGCAATCCAACTTTTTTTACATTTACTTTAAACATATTTTCGTATTCTGTCATTGCATCCACTTCATGTTTTATCCCATAACGAGTCCCAGGAGTATCAACTTTTTTTGACTCTAGCATTTCAGAAACTAGTTTCTCTATCGTCTTCTTCTTTCTGATTTTGATACTATGGATATTCGTACTGGCAGACAGTCTGATGCTTCTAGCTTGAAACCATTTATCGCACTTTGACTGTTCTAAGGTGTCACAACATAGTTGAACGATTTCCTTCCTTGTTAATAAAATCGAGGCATAGTAAAAATTTTTCACATATTCTTGCATTTGCTGTTCCTTCATATATACCATACAATTATCACACAATGTAAAAAATGTATTCAAACAAGATGCACAATCTTCTTTTTGGAGATTCCTTTCAACTTCGGTTAACATAAAATCTATGAGGCTGTGTATCGCTTTTTGATTTTTATCTTTTTTGATCTCGAGCAAGATAGTTTTTAAAGGTGAAGGATCTGGTAACTCAGTCATATTCACTTCTACAGGTTTTACATTAAATTTGTTTGTAGGCGGAAACATATCACAAAAATATTTTTCCTTAGAATATTTTTCTTTTGTAAGTTGGTGCGTTGTGGGCTTTCCCCATTGCTGTTCAAAATCTGTCTTGCTCAAACTTTCTTCATTATTAATATAATAAATGAGAGCAGCTACATGTTTACATTTTCCGCTCTTGTTGTAAACACATGTGCATGAAACAAGAGTTACCTTACGATCAGCATCAATCTAGAAATATTTACATAAAATTGTTGATGTAATGTACATAGATTCATGTAATTAATAGAAAATATTTTTAAAGTTACATTTAACTTTGTACGGTATGGTTGAGATGACACTGAAGTTTGTCTTATGACTTGAGCTTCAATAAGGTAACTTTGATTATTTCGCCTACATTCCTTAACATCGCAAACATGACCAGCATTAACTAGTTGCTTCCCTTTTGGAATAGTTTCCGGTTGAAAGAGTATTTCATGGGTAACTTTTTGAAATCCAGTTGTTATCACAATCTCCATTTTTTATCCATAACAAATACAGCAGTTGCTGCAACTTGGAATAAAAACCTGGAAATTTTTTTTTTCAATATAACTTGTATGAAAAAGTAACTTCATTGAATCTACATGTTTTACTTTTTATTATTGACATTTTTTAGAGCAATATTTAATTAGCAGTAGTTATTATTTATTGTTTTCTGATATAAAAAATAGGAGTTCCAGTAATTAAAGTGACATAGGCTGCGGTCCACTTGACGCTACAAATGCTTCGAAGCATTCCTCTTCTCTTTTCTTTCATTGAAAAAAGAAGAAGAAGAAGAACGCTCCGAAGCATTTGTAGCGTCAAGTGGACCGCAGCCGTAAATACCGCTGTGCAGTTAACCTCCAATTATATAGTAACAATCATAGATTATGCGCGTATAGCAATTTTTACTTACCGAAATTATTAACAGTAAAATTTAGAAAAATACACTGCATCTATTGCACAAGAAGCTTTGGTAATAATCACATGTTAAAGTTGTTTTTTTATATATTTTTGCAAACTATGCCTGTAAACATATCTCGTTTTTTCCACTTTTATTTGCATGGCGATAGCGGTAGATGGCGCCACCTTAAACGCACGGAGCGAATTAGATACAATGCAGGAGCTAGCGCTAGAAAATTTCCAGCTAGGACTCCGAGATGACATTCAAACTATCGTGCGATCACGAAATTACGCTAATCTCACAGCAGCAATTTTGGGCGCCACGTCAGAGGAGAAATTGAAAGGTCCTCCTCAGCGCTCGATTTATAATACCGACCGAAACAAAAACGGTCAGGAGCCATCCCGACAAGCTCGAAACGTTGGAGTTGATTGCCACAAATGTGGAGAAACAGGCCATTACGGGTGAGATTGCCGTACGAGCCGACCCGCTAATAGATTCTCGTTGCCAAAAGCAGAAAAACCCAGCGGAATAAATACCGTCGAAAAGTATTGCAAGCATTGCAAAAAGGTAGGGCATAAACAGGAAGATTGTTGGACGCTTAACGGATTACCCGAGAAAGAACGGACTCGCCATTCTAAATATAAGCCGCGGGAAAGGAAACAGATAAATGCGGCCGAAAGGAGCCAAGGAAATAGGACCCCAGAGTCAGAAGAGGAAACAGCAAGTAGCGACAGCAGCAGCAACCGCAGCAGCGGTAGTGACAAACAAGAGAGACAGAGAAGGAATCAAGAGACACGGTAGTGTCTCGCGCCAAGTATACGCGGAGCGAGACCGACCGTGACTCTTTTACGCGACGCGACGGGTTGCGAGTACTCAAGATGTTGAGATCTCGATAACGAGTGAACGGATCAAGTTCTAAGTAGGCTTGATCGATAGCTTGGGGTCGACTTGGGGGGGGGGGGGTATCTCCTATAATATTTTCCGCTACGTGCCCTACGAACGGAGATATTGGGACGCAAAGTCCAAATGTGAAAAATTTTATTTTAAGATACTCCTCCTAACGCTCTCATGCCATGCCATCATTTCATTGGCTGGAGTCGCGTCCTTTTCACTTTTTCGACACTGGCGGCGCTTTCGCGCAGTGCAGATAGTACGTTCATTAGCGCGGTGTCACAGTTTTCACATTCACAGTCAGTTCAGTTAATCATACGTGTGTGTACTGCGCGCAGTGCAGATAGTGCGTTCAGCGCGCTGTCACAGTTAACCTAACACGGTAGTGTGTCTCAAATACGCGCGGAGCGATACCGATCTCGTTTATTACGCGAAGGAATTATCGTAAGTTACTAATATATAATAAATTAGAAACACCATGCTTGTAGCAAGGTAAAATCGGAGTAGGGCGGAGATTAATTACATCTCTATAATGACAATTGTTTGCAGTGTAATAATAATGCACAGCGAATGGAAACTTCTCTAGTAGGCCAGTAAAATTAGCTTGAAAAACACCGAATATCTACAAAACGGATTGACAAGCCAATTTTTTGAGGGTGAGTAGAGGGTCATAGGAGATGCCCAAATTCACAAAGTTTAAACAAAATTTTCCTGTGCGTCGGCGGCCATCTTGAAAATAGGGGTGAATATTTAAAGTTTGAATATCTCGGCTCCTATTGGTCGAATTTGTTTCTTTTTTTTTTTAGTTTTGTAGGGAAAAATATTTTCTACAACTTTTGTTTGAAAAAATTTTTAATAGCTGTCAAGGAAAAAAAGTTACAACCAAAAAAGTGCCGTCAATTAGGGGTAAAACATTTTTATTGACACTTATATCGCCCCCTGTTAGGTTGATCAAAAAAATGTTCAAATAAAACTTGTAGAGGATTCAATTCCCTACAATTTTTGTATATATTTTTTTGCGGTAACTCAAAAAACACCAGAGTTAGAGAGCGCCAAAGTTGAGTGTGTCTAGTAAATGCGCTTTTTCGTGGGGAAAATACGCGGTTTTATTGTGAATTGTCGTATATTATAAAACTTTTTTCGGCATTACCATTGAGGTAGAGTTTCAGGCGTATTTTTTTTAACGTGATATCTCCAGTAGATATCATCCACGGGTCCGAGAAAGTGCCTTTCATTCTATATATTGTGAAAACAATTTATGCAAGTCTTTATTTTTTTGTCGCTGGGCATAGCATATTTCTTTTATCAATATCATCGTCATTGATATCTCGACTTTCTTCGGTGACCCGTCAACAACATCACAGTGCACATGCACTGTCAAAAAGCATACATCAATGAGAGAATGGCTGCAGCGGCTATTCGTCGTCGGAGCAACTGTGCTGTTTCGTTGTTTCGACCTCAAAATCACCTCCATCTTCTCCGTCGTCATCGCAATCTTCGAACCATCTACCGGCATTTGATTTTGAAAAACGTTGCCTTTTCTGCGCCGAAGTAATTGATGAGATATTTATAAAACAGCAAAAATCATTGCCCGTTGACAAACCAAAAATAATTTGTGGAGTGAAAAGTAATTCCATACGAGATACAATTTTCAAGCATTTGAATGATCGCAACGATGATTTTGCCCGGGGCGTAATAAACCGTATCCGTCCGATTCCGGATCTGACTGTGGTTAAAGCGCGATATCACCACGATTGCTGCCGTCGTTTAATCCGGGTTAAAGAAAAAAACATAAGTCGAATGATATCGATACAGCCGTGGAGTATATTTACTCTTTTCTTGCGGAAAATTCAGACAAATGCCAATTTACGATCAGTGAATTGATGAGCCAAATCGAAGGAGATTATCATCCAGATTGTCGTACGGTTAAAGCGCGATTGAAACAAAAATATGGAAATGACATATTAATTTTTTATATAAACCGGCGCGAGTCTGTCGTTTGCTTTCGGAGTACTGGTCATAAGTTGCTCGCCGAAGACTGGTATAAAAATCCAAATGTAGAAGATGGAAAACTGCAAGTAATTCGAAAAGCTAATGCCATTATTGTTAAAGATGTATGTTCACGGGTCACCGAAGAAAGTCGAGATATCAATGACGATGATATTGATAAAAGAAATATGCTATGCCCAGCGACAAAAAAGCAAAGACTTGCATAAATTGTTTTCACAATATATAGAACGAAAGGCACTTTCTCGGACCCGTGGATTATATCTCTACTGGAGATATCACGTAAAAAAAAATGCGCGTGAAACTCTACCTCAATGGTGGTGCCGAAAAGAGTTTTATAATATACGACAATTCACAATAAAACCGCGTATTTTCCCCACGAAAAAGAGCATTTACTAGACACACTCAACTTTGGCGCTCTCTAACTCTGGTGTTTTTTAAGTCACCGCAAAAAAATATATACAAAAATTGTAGAGAATTGAATCCTCTACAAGTTTTATTTGAACATTTTTTTGATCAACCTAACAGGGGGCGATATAAGTGTCAATAAAAATGTTTTACCCCTAATTGACGGCACTTTTTTGGTTGTAACTTTTTTTCCTTGACAGCTATTAAAAATTTTTTCAAACAAAAGTTGTAGAAAATATTTTTCCCTACAAAACTAAAAAAAAAAAGAAACAAATTCGACCAATAGGAGCCGAGATATTCAAACTTTAAATATTCACCCCTATTTTCAAGATGGCCGCCGACGCACAGGGAAATTTTGTTTGAACTTTGTGAATTTGGGCATCTCCTATGACCCTCTACTCACCCTCAAAAAATTGGCTTGTCAATCCGTTTTGCCATTTTCAAACCTAATTTTACTGGCCTATAGGCCCGAGCACACGTGAGCTAGGGAACGTTCGTGACGAAGGTTATGGGATAATTGGGTATCATCGCCGGAGTTTCTCACTCGCGAGGAGTATGGGAAACTTTGTGGGTGACATCGTAATATGGTACGTCTTAATCTTTACTTTGTCGAAAGCGCAAATGCGATGGCGGCGTCAGTCCCGTTTTCACAGCTGACGCGGACAGGGCGATTAGACACGTTAGTGTTCAATGTGTATCGTCACACCATCTCTCCTATCTTTGATACTTTATTTTTATATATATACGTAATTTTCATGTTTAATTACCATGTAATTAAAGAGAGTACGTTTGGCAGCCTGCTGTTACTGCTTTCAGTCAGCGTCATATTTGGAACCAGCGAGGTCATAAAATTGTTCACAAATAATGGAGAAGAAATCTTCAAAACCTCTACATACAATTGGGTTATTCGATTGTGTTTGATTGCCTTATATATAAATGTGTACGATATATAAAGTACATACAGAGAAGCGGTAAGTATCAACAATTTAGAAAGATTTAATATAATATCTTATGATATATACTGTGGTAATTAAAAAGAATATTTATGCAGGGAAAGACTGTATTCCCAGACTGGAGCATTCATGCTGCGTCGGACACTGCGAGACAGGTCTTTTGGACTCACCGGTTTATGCTTCTAATGCTTCCACTCATGTCCAGCGCACTTTTACTCAAGACGCCCTGCTCTTGCTGTATTGTTTCTTTGGGCTGCAATTTAGTTATCTAACATGGGGCTACTTGCAGGAAAAGATAATGACACAGGTATTAGTCAAATTTTATCGATATTAGAAGTGGATATTATTTTAGATTATCCTGTAACGTAATTAAACCAAGATTTATTTATATAGGAGTACGAAGATGCTTCTGGCAATAAAGCGCGGTTTCAAGATTCGCAATTCCTGGTGTTTGTGAATCGCATTCTTGCTTTCCTGATATCAGGATTATATTTACTTATTCAACGTCAGCCGCAACATAAGACGCCATTGTACAAATATGCGTTTTGCTCCTTGTCAAATATTATGAGCAGTTGGTGTCAATACGAAGCTTTGAAGTATGTCAGTTTTCCATCACAGGTAAAAAAATTACGATTGTATATACCTTCTGACGATTCATTGATTTCTCTAGTCATAACTTCTTATGTGCCAAGATATGAGTATTTGCATGAATGTTTTGTTATATGCGTTTAATCTTTTTTTTTAGGTTCTAGCTACAGCTTCTAAAATTATCCCAGTTATGTTAATGGGAAAAATAATTTCACATACGACGTATGAATATTACGAGTATGTTACTGCGATTCTCATTTCTATCGGAATGACGCTCTTTATGTTGGACAGTTCTGATCATAAAAACGATATATATTTGGTTAAATGTATAATACATTTTAGGGCTCAGTCACAATGAGAGGAATAAGGAATAAGGCATGTTGCATCTCACTTTAATGTACGTGTACTGAAGTGAGATGCGACATTCCCTTATTCCTTATTCCTTTATCTTATTCCTTATTTTTGTCATTGTGACTGAGCTCTTAGTTGCAGTCAATTTACGATACATCTATCAAATACTTTCAGATGGGGCTACAACACTCTCCGGTGTTATTTTACTGGGAGGTTACTTATTATTAGATAGTTTCACAAGTACCTGGCAAAATGCACTTTTTACAGACTATGGTGTGACTAGCGTACAAATGATGTGTGCGGTCAATATGTTCTCCTGTTTGTTAACTGCAATGTCTCTGTTTCAACAATCAAGCTTTCCACTGATATTTTCTTTCATGACGACGGTAATTAATTTGCGATATGCAATTAGTTTCTTATAATATTGCTTGCATGAAAGTAACTATATCACATTTGTCATTATGATGACCATTCGTTAGGTATATGATCATTTGATATCAATTTGTAAGGAAAGGTGTTAATTAAATCTATCCAAAGAATATAATCCCGCATTTAAATAATGTCTGTTACAGGGTTTGGCGATACTACTATCATGTTTGACCTATCATCACGAGTTCACCATTGTTGGAGTATTTGGTATATTATTGGTATTCGGCTCGGTATTTTTACAAATTTACTGCAACAATCAATTACGCGCGATCAGAAGACGTAGAGCTGCGGCAAATAGTATAAAACATTAAGAGTTGTATCATTTAGGCAGAAATGCAATTTTAATTGTCAAAGGTAGAATTCTATCGACTGTTTAATGTAATTGCCATAGATTAGGGTAGAATTCTGCCGTAGTAATTAGACATTGACTGTAATTACGGAAGTTAAATTTTAATTCTTTATTTGTAACTAATAATCTTATTATCTTTCCGTATATTATACATTGCAAATGCATCTTCGATAGTTTTAAAAGCTTTCGAGATCGTATGGACTTTGAGAAATATTTGTTATAAGTTTTATAGTCAATGTATATCGCGTGTATTTATTTGGGAAGTACTTGAAGATATGTGATCTGAAAAATGTCGGAGTAGGCATACTGTAGGGGGTTTGGATCACAGGAGCGATTTGCGGCGGGTCGGGGGCAGGAAGCGAAACGCGTGGGGGCCGCCGCAAGCGGTGGGAGAGGGGACGGCGACGGCAGGCGGGTGCCGCCCCTCCGCTGCTGCTGCCGCTCCGCCGATATTTTTGGGGGAAGGGATAGGTGTGGCCGCGAGGGGCGCCACTCCGAAATTCCCCTCTCGCGCTTTTCAGGGGGGCAGGGTGCGAGGGGGCGCGACGGAGGCGCCTCTCAGCGGATGGATTCCGTCACGACGTCGATAATCGATCGACGGTCCACAACAATCGATCGTGCGCTTTGACTCACAATGCGGGCGCGTCATTTTAAACCGCATACGTGAGTTTTAACATTTACCGCTAAATATCGTCGTCGTCGTCGGAGATCGTCTCTCCGTAAGGCGCGGTTATCTGCTGCCCTATTGACATCCGCCGAGCGATAAGCGCGAGCTAACGCAAATCCTCGCGCAATTATATGATTAATTTTATCTGCTGCCCTATGACATCCGCCGAGCGATAAGCGCGAGCCATGCGAATCCTCGCGCAATTATATGATTAATTTGAAATTTTGTCACTCCCTACATACGCCGAGCGACAAGCGCGAGATAACGTGAATTATCTCGCGCAATTATATGATTTATTTGTAATATACCGCCCTATTGACCCCTACATACGTCGAGCGATAAGCGCGAGGCAACGCGAATTTTCTCGCGCAATTATATTGTCAGTTTGAAATTTGCGAAGGGCGAGAGAACGTCGACGCTCGTGGTTCGCGCGGTACATCCGTATGGAGAGAAAAAGTGCCATGGAGAGTCAAATGAAGGATAAGGAAGTTCTAATGTCGTTGTTGGACGAGCCGTTCGAGGATCAGGTCGTAGAAGTCGAACGCACCTCAACGGATATCGAGTCGGTCAATTTCGCTTTGCTCGATCTGCTGCGCGAAATTTGGAATCCCGAATGTTCGGCGTCGCAGAATTTGAGACTGCTGCTCGCAAGCGTTTCGAAGTACCTGACGACTACGAATCAGAAGCGAAGCGATTGCGACGTACGTCGTATGCGCGAGGGCAGCAACATAAAGAGCGTGCTAACGGAACTGCATAAATTGTGGCTGAAGGAAGGTCCTAAGAGTCCTACCTGTTCCGTGAATGAAATGTATAATTTTATTCGTGATCGACTTCCGTCGAAACTGTATTCGTCATTAGTGAGTGATCTAATGACGCATAATACTTTTTACGAATGGACCAATTATCACGACAGGTACGTTAAAAGTTTACCCGTCGGTGCGGGAGGTGACATCCTCACCGCGATTTCGACGGATCATTCGTGCAGCGTGGAGAAGCGGGACGAGAACGACGAGGAGGAGGAGGAGGCAGGATGCGGCGGCGGGCTCGACGCGTTGTTCGACTTGACGGAGTCTGGTCGCGATCTCGATCGTATTCCGCAGCATATATCGAAGATGAAGGATCGACGGATGCTGACAGTGAAGTCGCCCGGGGAGATCGGATCACAGTTGATCCGTCTGGACGTCTACGACATCAAGGATATCGCGAACAAGGAGAAGCGTGATTGGTGGAAATACGCGAAATTGCGGTCTCAGATCTTCACCGCTTTGTCGCTTACGGATCGCAAGCGACTGTTAGTGCGTCAATTACTGGATCAAGCGGCGAACGATTTGAGGAAGATTCCCGGAGTTACGAGGGAGACGAGGAACGTCATACATGAAAGCGGCAGGAGCGGCGTTTAAATATATCGCGAATACGAATACGTTTTTGTTACGGATCAAATAAAATAAATATATGTACTTCTTAATAATGTAATAAGTATAAAGTTCGATTGTATTTATAAAGTATGTGAGCGGTTATCTGCTACCCTATTGACCTCTATACGCCGAGTGATAAGCGCGTATTCCGTGATTATCTGCTACTCTATTGACCCCTACGTACGCCGAGCGCGAGACAACTCGAAACGTGCGTTATCGACGAATATGTCTGACAATAAATATGAAGGTAAACAGAAAAAAAAAACTAATATAGACTACAGCACCATCGTACATATTATATTTTGCCTTGAAATGGACATTAGACTAATAGAAAGTACATCACCATTGTTATATTCAATCGAGCTCTACAGCTTCGGAATCGTCATCCGCATTAAGTTCTCGATTTTCGGAAGCGCTGTCTCGATTTTCGGAAGCGCTTGACGAATGGTCTACAGATTCAGCCGTTGGAATTCGTATTTCATCCATTTTTGCCTTTATAATGCGCGCCTCCGATTCCATCCTAAGCACATCGATATTTGTTTCCATCACCACCATGTTCTTGATACCGTTTACCAGCTTTATGGACTTGTATCTGAAAACATACAAAAAAATTAATCGTGTTCGCTAATTGTTAATCGCATTGTGTGCGAGTGAGAAATAAATACTTACAATTTTTGGTAAATTGCATTTCTGTTCTTCACGTTATAATTTACCGTTATAGATTTTGGAGCGTTCTTTCTCATGTCTTTTACAACATCGTATAACTTCGCGGTGTTTTTCGTTAATGAAGCAGTACTTCGATTAAGACTTTCAATGTCAGCACGTAAAATGTCGCACGCTTCTACCAAAAGTTGTAAGTCCTCCATAGTGAACGTAACGGTAGCTCACGAATCGAGACCGCTTATATACTCGCCAAAGAGAAATAATTTTTACGTTGCGAGTGCGAAAATATATTTATCTTCAAACGTCATATCCTGTTTTTCCTACATTCTCACACAAAATTTTAATAAAGCATCAAATTTCACATATAAAATGTATATATATGTAATTAACCTCTCATCCGCGTCGCGATATCTATTTTTTCGCATAAATTTTTACAGATTTACTAAGACCTCTCACCCGCGTCGCGATATCAATTTCCGCATCTTTAGGATTAATATCTTTTATACGTATACTATTACTTGAAGATATTTCTTAACAATAATTATTATTTTTAACATATATTAAAATCTATGTTTGAATGTACTAGAATGATGCTGAATATTATACAAATGCAAGTTCATCTTTCGTCAAAGCGAAATCGTTACGTTCGCTTTGTCGATGCTCATTTTCAGCGTCTCGCGAATTGACACCTTTACTGAGACCCTCCCACCCGCGTCGCGATCGTTGAAAAAAAGGAACGCATTGCTCGATACGACGATCAATCGCGCTTCGATCGGGAGGTGACGCTTATCGCTTCTCGAGAGGTCAGGGGAGCAAAAGTTATCGTTCTTTCTCTCTCTCGAGAATGTCGTTCGTGCGCGTAATTACGTGCGCGATTATTATCGTCGTGGCGGTAAATTGTAATTCGAATGAAAATGAGACTGTGATCAATTATCTGCAAAAATATGGCTATCTGGATAACAACAACGGTGCACAGCAATCATCCTACAACACTACGCAGGAATTACATCGAGCCATCTCACTGTTTCAAGAATTCTATCGACTACCCGGCGACGGTGAACTAAACGAAGAGACGCTGAATCGAATGCGCGCACCGCGATGCGGCGTCGAGGACATTTCGGAGCGCACGTTCGCTCCGCTTTCGGACAAATGGCCGAAGATACATCTCAAATGGAACTTTCATCTGGCCAACAACGTGATCTTGAAAACGACCCAAGCCGCGTTCGATCTGTGGGCAATGAATTCGTCGTTGACGTTCGAGCGCAATTCGCTGAATCCCGATATTCTGATATCGTTTCGTGAGGGGCGTCACGCGATGCTAAACGCCCGACGAAACGACCTGTGTTCGTCTTCGTTCAAAGGTCCCCACGGAGATCTTGCTCACGCGTACTTTCCCACCGGAGAACCTAATTATGTCTCGGAGGTGCACGTGGACAGAGCGGAGACGTGGCACATCCAGCTGAATAAGAATCCTCCGGGAACGTACAATTTACTTCAGACGCTGACGCACGAGATCGGGCACGCTTTAGGCCTGCCGCACAGCTTCCGCAAAGATTCGGTGATGTACGCGTACGTGCCCGAAAATACATTCCCCGTTCAACTCAGTCTAGAGGACGTTCTTTCCATACAACACCTGTACGGCGCTAAAGAAAACGCTAAATTTCCAAAACTAACGACCACGACGACACCGGCAACGACTACGACAACGACGACGACGACGACGACGACGACGATAGCGACGACGACTACGAAAGACGTCGAGATGGATCTGTGCACCTTGCAAAACGTGGATACCGTACTGATAACGAACGGTCGATTGTACATCTCGCACGAACGATACATGTGGTCGATCGATATAGACGGAAAAACTTACAAGAAACCCTTGCTATTGACGGACTACATGAAATTTCTTCCTAAGAATTTCGCGCGTCTGACAGCCGCGTATCAGGCGCCCTCGGGCAATATCGTGCTGTTCGCGGGCAATATGAGCTACATGATTACTTATCCGCGTGTAACGCTAGTTTCAACTTGGCCGAGATCTTACACAGATCTCGGACTTCCCGATGCGAACGCGAAGATCAACGCCGTGCTGAATACGAATGAAGGACGAACCTTCGTCATATACAACGATAATTTTGTGGGTGAGATAGACGATTGTTCGATGAATATCGTTAAGTTTTATCACATTGACATGATATTTCCGGGAATACCTCACAGCGTATCGTCGGCCTTTCGATACATCGACGGTAATCTATACTTTATCAGTAAAAACCGATTCTACAGATTCAACGAATTCACGAAAACCGTAACGGCATCCGGCAAATTTGATCTGAGGATCCTCGGTATTACCTGTCCGAGAGACGGACTGATGATGCAGCTGCGAGATCTATTGAGTCGATTCGTTCGAATTGATGCGAGGGAGACGTCGAATAAAGAAGAGGAAGAATAGAACGTATCCCATTTTACATACCGCTCCTGAGAAAAGGAGGGGGAATCGTAATTTATTATTCAAACTATATTTCGCCTCAACTTTCCTCGAACGACTCATTCTCGCGTGATCCGTCAACTGCACCGCGACAACGGAGAACGAGAGAGAGAGATGTGTTCGACGTTGCACGCCCCGTATTACGAACAGCACCAATCCGACGACGACGATCTCGAGAACGGCGCGAAAAGAAGAAGAGTCGATGAGCAATCGACGGAATTAGAGACTTCGTTTCTGAATCGAGGCAACGTTGACTCCTGGAAAAACACGTGGTGAGTTTGCGACGATCCCGTATCGCTCACCTACAATAGAACAATAATTTTTTTCTTCAGTCACGACAACGATGACGTCAGTACATCGAAACGTGACGCCGAACGTCATCCGGTGCGAATTCTGGAAAGAAGATATCTATTGACTAAGACGGGATACAAATTCATAGACGTTGGTATCACAGCCGTACTCCCGTGCTACGTGCACATCGTCATAGGGGATTGTCACGGCAAGGAGGTTTCGCTCTCGCCTGAAACCTGGAAGGAACTTATCGATCATAAACGCGCCGTATTGTCCCACCTACAGCGCGGGAAGAACGAGCGCGCTCCACCACCGATATACTTCGAAAACGGAAACCTAAAATTACGATTTAGCAAGATTAACACTCTGTCGACCCTACGCCTGGAAACGTCCACGACTCGTATGATTGTGTCGATGAACACCGTGCTCCTTATGTTCGACCTAGAACTTTGCGTCAACAGTCTCGTGAATTCGTTACGCGCGATCACCAATGTGATCAACGCAAAGCTGACGCGCTTCGTCGCTATAGCGGCCACCGTGACCGATCCCGCGAACGTCCCGAGAGCGATACGCGAGAGCGAATTCTTCGATCGCAATGACATCGTTGACTGTGAGTTAGCCGCTCTGTGTTTCGGAAATATTGAGAAATTATTGTAATCACATATCATTAAAGAATAATGTCGTCGCGGTCGACGCGACGGTTCAATTTATAATCAATCCGATCTCGCGAAGCTCCTCGATTATCGACTGAATCTCGTTACCGTGCGCGTCGTTGCCCGCTCGACGAGAGGCTTCGAGCAATCGAAGACGATCTACCAATTCGTTAGGATCATCCCAATAAACGTAATCTATTATATTGTCGTTCAATCTCATAACCGACGGTAATCTGGTCACGCCAGCGCCCTTTCTATTACTGCCGATCCTTTCGCGCGATATCAACGGAGCGATGATGTGTTTGTATTTTTGTCCCTTGTTACCCATGATGGGTTTAAGAGCACTGTAACCGCGTCTGTAAGCGTTTGTCGCCAACAGTAGATTTTTGTACTTTTGCAGGTCGTCCTCGGTGTAAATTGCGTCATCGGGAAGTCTCTTGAAGATTAATTCGTACAAGCCGGGCGTGCCCACGTAGTTCACTCCGTTCACGATCACGGAATCGTCCGCGTTCACGTCGAAGCGTTTGTCGCCGAGCATCGTGCCGTCATTCCCGAAGTACACGCCGTAAACGTGATCGATTTCGTTATTCGGGTCCCCGCTTAGAAGAGCGCCCACGTATCTTCGCCCCAACGGGCCCAATTGACTGTGCAGTTCCTCCTGACCCTGCGGCGTTCGTAGAACGTCCCTTACGGATGTTTCGAGGGAGGGCAACGGCGACGGGTGGGTCTCGAAAACCTCCTCCTCCTCCTCCATCCGCTCGTGCGGCGATAATTTTCGCGGTTCTAGAGGCGTGGAATGGATCGGGAGCATCTCTGACTCGGTGATAGTTTGTTTTTTTCTCTTCTTAGGTTTCGATATCATTTTTTGCGCGAATGTTCCTTCGTCGTCGCCACTTTCGCTATCCTCGCGTTTCTTTTTAATGACGATTCCTTTTGTCGCCGCCGCACTGTCGTTCTTGGATTCGCCTCTTTCGACGTGTTCGACGATTTGTTTCAACGGGTCGACGATCGGCTTGAATTGTCTCTCGAGAGCCATCTCGTTCTCCATTCTGCCAGTTTTCAACTCTCTGTATTTTTTGCGTATCGACGCGCGCGTTTTAGCGATCTGTCGCGCGGTCTTCTCTCGTTCGGCGGTGTCCCTCGCGTCGCTCATCGCTCTCGGAACGTTCGACAGCCACTGATCGCTCTACAGTACGGCAAAGTCGTTGAATCCTCGTCTGTATCTGCCGTTTTGTAGCGCGCTGTCCTTGTCTATCACCACAAAACCGTACCTGCGCCGCCAACACTCGCGACACAACGCGCAGAAATCTTCATACGGCATGTCGGGGCTCACGTGATCGTCGTACACGTGTCTCAGATTGGTTCCGTCTTGTCTAAACAGGACCAACAGATTCGCGTTGTCGCGTATTAGATGCTTCGGTATCTTAGCGTACGTTTGACAGAGATAGAAACAATCGATGTTCGAATGTCGACCCATGGCGAAGTACTCCCTGATTGCGTCTTGTTTGTCACAGGCCACGTCGTCGAACACGAATATCGAACCGGGGAGCGTCTCGCTCGGCGGCACGACGTCGCGATTGTTGGAGAACGCGCGATAACCGATCTCGTCCATCGATTCGAGCAGTGTCTCGAGGTAAAGATACTTCGGCTGATGCAGGGATTTGGAGTACACGTAAACGTTCTCGAAACGCAGGCCGTGCGGACTTTCCAGTAGGCTTATCAACGCGTTTGTCTTGCCGCAGTTGGAAGGACCGCAGATGACGCAACGTATCGCGATCGGTAAAAGAGGACCGTGTCGACGCGTCTCTCTCGACGTTAAACCCGACGTCAGTCGCGTCTTGCAATCTAAATTCGACACTCCTATCGTCGACGGTTGTCTCACGAATCGCATCGTTACGCGCGTGCGCGCACACTTGCCCTATTTATACGTACGTTTGATCGATATACGCTCCCAGTTACCGCGATGTTTCTCGTCCTGGCGGATAAACGCGATATTCTCGGTCTGTCCGCCGAGCAACTGAAACTCGTGCCGAAGATTTTTCTGCTGCGCAACTATTCCGAGTACGTCGATCGACTGTGGGACAAATTGCCCGTTCATCTGCGGACGGATCCCGACGTACGGGACTGTCGTCCGTGTTTGGAACATTACAATCGTCCGTGGCAGAGAACGCACATAGACGGTCCGCCATCGCTCATAAAGGATTGCGGTGCATGTCGCGCGCAGCGGCGCGAAGCGTCGGCAGCGGCCTCCTCAACAGAGCGATAAACGCGCTTCCCGTCGAATTACACATACCCGGTTATCAATTCTGCGGGCCGGGTACTCGTCTCGCCCAGCGACTAGCGCGCGGTGATCGAGGTATCAATCCGTTGGACGAAGCGTGCCGCGAGCACGATATCGCTTACTCGCGAAGCGGTGATCTCACCGATCGTCACGTCGCCGATCGAGCGCTAGCTGAAAAGGCACGCGAGCGTATCACAGCGAGCGGCACAACCCTTGGCGAGAGAGCCGCCGCGACCGCCGTATGGGCTGCTATGAAAACAAAAACGAAATTGGGCATGGGCATGAGAAAGAGGAAGAAGAGAGCGGTAACGAGGAAGAAAATTCTCCCGTTGGCGAAACGTGGGGGTCTCCTACCCTTTCTATCGATATTGGCTCGGATCCCTGATCGGTGGAGCGGCTGGCGTAGCCAAGGCGGTAAACGATAACAAGGCCGCTCAACGTCAGTTCGAGGAACTGCAACGTCACAATCGCGCGTTGGAGGGTCGCGGACTGTATCTCGCGCCGTACAAACGCGGTAGTGGCGTGACGAACAGAAGACGAAGGAGTAAAAAAAAAAATCGCCGAAAAAGACACTGACAACGACGCTCGATTTGTCGACGTCCGGCGTCACGACGAACGAGCAATTGAATCGGTCCGCGCGCCTTTCGCGCATACCTTTCTTTAGGGGCGTGTTTATGCGCGACGCATTGCCGACGAAAGTGCGTCGCGAGGAGAGCGGAATCGTGAATCTCGACGACGCGGAGGGCTTGGGTACGCACTGGGTCGCCTATGCGAAGAGGGGCAACAACGCGATCTACTTTGACAGTTTTGGAAATCTTCGACCCCCGAGGGAACTCGAACGATATATCGGGAGTGACGTGAATATCGTGTACAACCATCGTTCGTATCAGACGTTCGATCAGAACATCTGCGGTCAATTGTGTCTGCAGTTCCTCCGAGACGTCGACTGGAAACGTCTCTGAGAAGGAGAAACAATCTCGCTATGTCGCTGACTCTCTCGCTAACCGGAAAAAGCAGCGTTCTCTCAGCCAGCTACTTTCCCGCTCTGGATCTGAGCGGCGGCGAATACGAGATAGGTCTCGCGAATTTCGAGACGTACAACACGATACCGAACATTGACTCCACGAATAATAAATTTTACTTCGACATCAACGACGTGATCGCTATTCCCGAAGGATCGTACGAACTGGACGCTATAGATAGATACCTGAGAACGGGTATCCTTCACAAGAAACGCACGATTTCTCCGCACGGAATAAGCGAGAAGAAGAAGAAGAGAGACGACGACTACATATACGTGGACGATAACGATGACGACCGCGAGAAAAGCGAACGCTCGATAATTCTGCGCGCTAACGAGAACACCATGAGAAGCGAGATCAAGTGCGCCTATAAAGTTGACTTCACCAAACCGAACAACATTGGCTCTTTGTTAGGTTTCTCGATACGTCGCGTACTCGAGCCGAATAAATGGCACGCGTCCGACGAATCGATAAATATTATGCGCGTGAATATCATTCGCGTGGAATGCAACGTCACCGCGGGAGCCTATAGCAACGGCAAGCCGGCGCACACGATACACGAATTCGCACCGAACGTTCCACCGGGATATAAACTGTCGGAGACTCCGACGCAGATCATTTACCTTCCGGTCATCGCGCGGAGTATCACCGATATAACGTTGCGCGTCGTGGATCAAATCGGACGATTGATCGACTTCCGCGGGGAGGAGATAACGGTTCGACTACACGTGCGCCGCAGAAGATAAAATCGGGGACGGATATGTGCGTGCGCGAAAGATGCTCGTTTTGAACGAGTCGTTCGCAAGAGCCACATCCGCCATTGCATCGCCGTTCGACGCTCCGACGAAAGGAACGCGCAGACTGATTGCGAGAGAGAAGAAGAAGAAGAAGAAGAAAACCAGACTGAGCGCTGCTAACGTCGCTTTTCTACGATCTCTGGGATTCGTCGTGAGGAACGATCATGGCCGACATCCTGAGTATCGGAGGTGAGCCGATCTTCGACGATCGCATCGTCAAGATAGAGACTCACACTTATAATCCGTATGCCAATACCACGTTCGGACACAGCGATGAAATACGAATTCCGATACAGCAGCAGGATCTGTACACTCTACCCTGCGAAAGTTTTCTGTACATCGAGGGGGTACTCTCCGACGACTTGCCGGAAACGAATTCGGATACGACGATGGACAACAATTGCGTGGCGTTTATGTTCGACGAGATTCGATACGAACTCAACGGCGTGGAGATCGACAGGAACAGAAACGTCGGAATAACCAGTTCGATTAAGAATTTCGTGTCGCTGACCGTCGAGAGAAGCAGAAAACTGCAAAACGCGGGATGGACTGTGATCAAGGAAAACGTGGGACCTCGTTCGAGAACGAAAATCGGCGATTTCAATTTCTGCGTGCCCCTTAACGTACTCCTAGGTTTTTGCGAGGATTACAAACGCGTGGTAATAAACGCGCGACACGAACTCATTCTGATACGTTCCCGAAACGACGCTAATTGCATCATCACGAAACCGGAACGCCACAAGAATCCTGCGATTACTCTGTTGAAAGTGCAATGGCGAATGCCGCACGTGGTGCTGAACGATGTCAATAAATTGTCCCTTTTACGAACGTTGGAGAGCGGACGATACCTAAGTATGGGCTTCCGCTCGTGGGATCTGTACGAGTACCCTTTGCTGCAAACCACGAACAGGCATTCGTGGGCCGTGAAAGCGGCGACGCAGCTTGAGAAACCGCGATACGTCATTTTCGCGCTACAAACCGGGAGGTCCAACAACTTATTGAAACACGCCTCCGAGTTCGATGACGGTAATCTCACCAATGTAAAACTGTACCTTAATTCAGATTTTTATCCCTACGACGATATGAATTTGGATTTTGAGAAGCGTAGAACGGCCATACTGTACGAGATGTACGCGAAATTTCGAAAGTCGTATTACGGATGCGAGCGAGAGAACGCGCTCCTAACGATGGAAGAATTCGACAGATGGGGACCGTTCGTGGTCATCGACTGTTCTCGTCAGAACGAATCCGTCAAAAGCGCCACCGTAGACGTTCGCATAGAATTCGATTGCAAACGTAATATAGATTCCAATACGACGGCCTACTGTCTCATCATCCACGATCGCGTGATCGAGTACAGTCCGCTGACCAACATAGTCCGTAAAATCGTTTAAAAGAAAACAGAAGAAGAAGAAGAACGTCTGATGAAATCGCGACAAGTTCAAACAGAGTGGGGGTAGCGACCGACCGTACAGAGAGACGATGTCCGTCGACCGCGACGTACCGATATTCGTGGATCTGCAGGGATTCGTTATCCGCGAAAAGTTTACAGTTAAAGAAGTGGCTGTGCTGAGAAATGGAAAGGAATTGATTCACCACGTGTTTCGCGCGCCTATTGGCGTGGGATCTTCTAACAAGAGCGGAAAAATCACGGGCGTGCTGGTTGACGGCGAATCATCATGGTTTGAAATGGAACGACGGAGACGTAAATTACGTTCGGGCGAGGACGATCATCCGACGCGCCGTGTGCGACGGGCTGAACTGCGAGACGCTCAAACTCATTTACGTGAAAGGCGCTGAAAAGAAAGGATGGTTGGAGGAGATTCTCGGCGACGCTGTCGGCGAATTCAACGTTAAAATCGAGTCGATGGACGTCGAATACGAGGACATCGGTCGACTGGAGACCCTCGGTGCGATCCGATCTTTCCTCTGCGGACGTCACGCGAAGCACTGTGCCATGGAGAACGTGTGCAAGTTACACGATTGGTGGGCGGAACGTCGCGCGCGTCTCGACATTCTGTAACGCTGCGTGTTTCTCGAAAAGAAATTGTATTGTATTATAAAAATGATGTTTTTTTTAATTTATCACAGTTAGATATTTTTAAACGTATTTTAACTTAAATACGTGAAGTGGTCATGGATAAATAAGACAACCGTATTATAGTTAACATCGTTTTTTTTTCTACAAATTACATTTTTTTTTTGTTCGCCTGAATGTAAGCTTAAAATATATGTATTTCTTATAGTAATGGTAACATTTCCTTCTTAATATAAGTTTAAACATTCCTGCCTTCCTCACGATCGCGCGTCTAAATCTAACCCATTGTATACTTTATTGCTACAAGAATATATATATAATGTTGATAAGAAAAAAAAAAGGTTCACGACGGTATCTTGTAATGTCCCCACGGTAGAGTGTCGTACGAGTCGGAAACGACGTATCGCGTATCGCTTGTCGTCGTACGGGCTGAGAGCGAGTTTCAACTTGGACACGGTGTGCACCTCGTGTAACGTCGAACGAATACACGACTGACGCCTAGACTGCTCTATTTCGTCGTTCAAACAACGCATGTAATCGTCGAACGTTATCGTTCTCGCGACCACGTTTCTCTTGATGCCCTTTATTTTCTTCGTGTCGCTTTTTCCCTCGACCCTCAAGGCGTACATTTTCGACCGCAGTCCAACGAATTCCGTCATGACCGCACCGTCGTTCTCGTCCTTCATCAAACCGGGTATTTTCTTGTTGACGCGCGGCATGCGGTACGCGTTGTTCTCGGGATAGCCGCTCGTGTCGAATTTCGCGATGTCGCGTTTCATATCCTCGTACGCGTCGTCGCACTCGAGAAAATATATGAGACTGTCGGTATCCGTGTACATTATCTTACACCTTTCGCGATGCAGCGGCACCATGTAGTCGTAATGAAAATCGTAGACGCACGTCTTGGATATCTCGATTCTTCAATCGTCGCAACTTCAATCTGACAATCTAATTGCGCGAGGATTAGCGTTCTCTCGCGTGTCGGGAAGAAACAGAGACGATCTCCGACGACGATGTTTCGCGGCGGTAAATGCTAAAGTACAAAATTGCGTAGGGATTCGTTGGCTCGCGCTTATCGCTCGGCAGATGTCAATAGGGCAGCAGATAACCGCGCCCTTGAGCGATCGCGCAAACGGAGAGACGATCTCCGACGACGATATTTAGCGGTAAAATATAAACTCGCGTATGCGGTTTAAAATGACGCGCCCGCATTGTGAGTCGAAGCGCACGCCGACGACGATGTTTCGCGGCGGTAAATGCTAAAGTACAAAATTGCGCGAGGATTCGCGTGGCTCGCGCTTATCGCTCGGCGAATGTCAATAGGGCAGCAGATAACCGCGCCTTACGGAGAGACGATCTCCGACGACGACGACGATATTTAGCGGTAAAATATAAACTCACGTATGAGGTTTAAAATGACGCGCCCGCATTGTGAGTCAACGATCGATTGTTGTGGACCGTCGATCGATTATCGACGTCGTGACGGAATCCATCCGCTGAGAGGCGCCTCCGTCGCGCCCACTCGCACCCTAAAAAGCGCGACAGGGGAATTTTGGGAGTGGCGCCCCTCGCGGCCCCCCCCTATCCCTTCCCCCAAAATATCGGTGGAGCGGCAGCAGCAGCGGAGGGGCGGCACCCGCCTGCCGTCGCCGTCCCCTCTCCCACCGCTTGCGGCGGCCCCCACGCGTTTCGCTTCCTGCCCCCGACCCGCCGCAAATCGCTCTTGTGTGCGGAACCCCCTACAGTATGCCTACTTGTCGGCATTATACCATTACAAGAAAATGTGTGCGTGCGTGTGTGCGTGCGTGCGTGCGTGCGTGCGTGTGTGCGTGCGTGCGTGCGTGCGTGCGTACGTGCGTGCGTGCGTGTGTGTGAGTGTGTGTTACGCCACATCATATATTATGGCGTAAATATTGTATTATTTATTTGAAAAATAATTATTTTGATATAATTGCGTATACACAACAAACATACGTGCAAGTTTCTTACCATTGACGATTATATCCAATATAAAAATATCTAATATATAGTATTACATATAGTTCCTTTTTTTGGTAGGACTTACAAATTACCGCTTAAAGATGAGAACATTTATAAATGGCAGTGTTTATGACCTTGTGATTACAGAGAGAAATCATGTAGTATAAATGTAGCATAATTTGTAAGTCCTGCCAAAAAAAGGAACTATATGTAATACTATATATTAGATATTTCTATATTGGATATAATAAATAATACAATATTTACGCCATAATATATAATGTGGCCTAACACACACACACACGCACACGCACACACGCACGCACAAAATCTTTTTGATGGCCAGTCTTTATTCTTTTACTAAAGAATATTTGCGACGAAATTATTACGCAGAATTGAATATCAAACTTCAGGGAAAATAACGTGATACACACTCACATAGGATTATTTCTTACACATACAGATATATTTATTCTTTTACTAAAGAATATTTGCGACGAAATTATTACGCAGAATTGAATATATCAAACTTCAGGGAAAATAACGTGATACACACTCACGTAGGATTATTTCTTACACATACAGATATAATAATGAAAATCGTACACAGGAAAAGTCTTATTGCGTGACAAAATAATACGGTTTTCTTACACATACAGATATAATAATAAAAATCGTACACAGGAAAAGTCTTATTGCGTGACAAAATAATACGGTTTTCTTACACATACAGATATAATAATAAAAATCGTACACAGGAAAAGTCTTATTACGTGACAAAATAATACGGTTTTCTTACACATACAGATATAATAATAAAAATCGTACACAGGAAAAGTCTTATCGAAATTCCGGTCCGAGAATCCTGTTGCTCTCATCTATCTATACTGGTCTGCCTCTGCCTCTGCCTCGTCTACCCCAATGGTAATTGGCTGATGACAATTTGTATAAAAAGGCCATGAACCTTTCTTCTTGCCGTCGTATCCCCGCGGCTCTGCCTCTTGGTCTTCGAACTGTAAAATAATATGTATATTGTATAAGAAAAATTTTATGAATTAAATACATATATTTATATATAACGAGAAGATATTTATTAATTTCGATTAATATGTTTGTTATTGCGATAAATGTTACCACATGCCTCAGTGGTCGAATTGAGATGACGCCTGCACGGATAGCGGGAGGTTCCAGGTTCAAACTCTGGCTGGGGTAATATTTTTCGCAATTGCAATTTGCAATCAAATTATTGGCGGAATATATTATTACTTTCTGTTAAATATATATAATATTAATGAACATATTACCTTGTCTATTATCTTCGGCATCGACACGAGCAGCGGCACGATCGGCGACGCGATCCGCAACGACGGGATTGACGATGCCAGGATCAGCAATGACGCGGACGGGGCGATTGGCGACGCCGCGGACAGGACGATCAGTGACAACGTGATCGGCGACGAGAATGATGAAACCGGCGACGATGGCGGGTAAAGTATTTAAAAGCGTGGAATATCCCTATAGAGTAGAGAGAAGACTATATTCGGAAACTTCACTCTGGCCTAGTTTACACTGATCACTTGATACGCGTATTAAATAGTAAATAACTAGTAAATTAGTTTGATTATTGGTTTGATACGCGTATCAAAAGATCGGTGTAAACTAGGTCATTCGAATACACACCAGCGTCGTTCTGGAGCCTTATTGTCGAATCGTTTTCATGAAACTCGCATGCAAAATTCAATGTTTTTCAAATAGAAAGTCGCACATGAAAATCATTAGGGCAGGCTCAAAAATACGGTCCCTGTCCTTGTTCAATTTTTAGTAACAAAGATAAAGCGATGCGGTGTGCACTCGAGTATAGTTTTTGAATGCAGCCCTAAAGGCTCTATCTATACACGCCGATAACGTCGTCGCCGATTATATCACCGTTGATCACGTTGCTGTCGATCACGTCGCCAATCACGTCGTCGTTGATTACATTACCACTGGTACCACTGCGGTCGTCGGCCGGCGGTCGTTGTTTGTCAGATTCGATTCCCCTGAGAAGTCTCAAAGACCGAACGTATTAATCGATCGTCGGAGTTCCCGCGTTTTTTACACGCTACCCGTGGTTGTTGCGTTCCGCGTACGCGTTACCGGTTCCTATGCTTTGTACACCACGTTGTCAAATACATTGTGTGATTAATAGCAGAGAGAAGAATTCTCTTTGTTAATAGTACTTCGTCGTTGGTGGTCATTTTGCCCCAGAGTGACTCATACGAGAGGTCTGCTCGACAATACTCTCGTCGCCGTTTCCGTTACCGTGGCTACGATCTTTTCCGGTGCGATTCGCGGCTCATAAGCTATTTCGTAAATAGCTTACAATCTCATCATATCTATGAGTGAAGGTTATATTGTCGATATATTGTGATATCTCTGAGACAATATCTTTTTCTGTAAGTGAGTGAATTGTTAACAGATTACATCCAGCGGACGGTGAGTTGCGTCGGCACCGCTCCTCATTATTGTATATATCCTATACCCATAACGAGGCTTATAACAAGGTAACTATTTTTTTTAAGTTATTAATTACTCGACAACCATGCAAACAATTATCTTCAACTTTGGCATGGACGACAGATTTCCCTAAACGAATATTTTCCATAAATTTGAACTAATTCTTATTAAATTGATTTGACTAACCAACCTCTTTAATATTTTTATGTCGAAGAAAACTACATCTAAAATAGTTAACAATTTTCTGCAATATTACGTTTTCATTAATTTAACATAGATAGCGAATTTACCCTATCGGGGCAAGCTGGTTACAATGCACGGTGGGACATTTTGCCTATTTTCTGGCCAAAAATGGCAAAAATTAAAGTCGAAGTTTGTAATGTTTAACGATTGAAGAAGTTCCTATAAACATTAGTGAGACACGGGGAAAAATTTAAGACCATTTGTTGCACGCAAAGTATTTTTTCTGTCACATTTTGTGTTCGAAAGTATGTAAAAATGTACCTTGAAATCACGAAAGATTATTGTTTCTTTGATCTTTTTTTTTTCCTCCAATGTTGACGACGTACAAATCACTGCTTGAAATACTTTTTTAGTAAGTTAATGCTTGAAAGTAATAAGAATAAATTAAGCTTTGGCCATTCTAGAAGAAAGAACTTTAAACTTGAATTATAAAACAGTAATGATTTTATTATTTCTGATATTTAACCCGTTGACTGTGTATGACGGCTATAGCCGCAAAAACAAAAGTGGCCAAGAGTGTGTATGACGGCTATAGCCGCAACGTAGAAAAAACAAAGTAAAACTTTCTGAATTTGCTTGAAACTTGTTACTCGGGGGTTTCTGGGGTCGCTGATTACGAATCCGAAGTCAGATGTACAAAATTCAAAATGGCGGATCCAATATGGCGGATCAAAATTACAAAAAATAGTCTGATTTTAATGAAATTTGGTACCCTTATGTTTTTTGGGTCTCTGAATCCGAATATGAAGTTAGATTTTCAAAATTCAAAATGGCGGATTTAATATGGCGGATCCATGGGCGGATCAAAATTACAAAAAATGGTCTAATTTTCATGAAATTTGGTACCCTTATGTTTTAAATCTGACATCATATTCGGATTCAGAGACCCAAAAAACATAAGGGTACCAAATTTCATGAATTTTGATCCGCCATATTGGACTCGCCATTTTGAATTTTGTAAATCTGACATCATATTCGGATTCAGAGACCCAAAAAACATAAGGGTATCAAATTTCATAATAATCTGATGAACTTTTTTTTCAACACACTTTTGGCCCAAATAGTAAAATTCTCTTACACAGCCAATGGATTAAAAGACTAGAACTTTCGAATAACAAACAATAACAAGGCTATATTTGGCTTGAATATTAGGTGGGACTCTACTTTTCCTAAAACCGTTTCGTAAATCACCGTCTACAACCGTTTCCGGGAGATATAATTTTTTAAAGTACCCTAGCGAAAAAGTATATTCCAAGGTATACAGAAATTTGTGTATCTTGCATATTCAGTTTATGTAGTATTTTGGCTTTATCCGTATACAGAGATTTAATATAGGTATATTCAGTCGTGTGTATTCCGCATACAGAAATTTATGTATCTTGTATATTCAGTCTGTGTAGTATTTTGGCTTTATCCGTATACAGAATATAGTATATTCAATATAGTATATTCAATATAGTATATTCAATATAGTATATTCAGCTGTGTGTATTCGGATTACACACGAAACTAAAAGAAATAAAATACATAAGAAAACTTTCACTGAAAATCATATTTACTCGTATAATAGAGAGTATAGTATTAAGTATAATTATATTATAAAATATGTTATAAAATCATCTGTTATAAAATTTTAAGCTGTATTATTCATCTGCAGTGCATCTCTTGCCATCCTTTGTTGTCTTGCTTTTTCACTCTTCTTGAGGTTGAAGGCCTTTCTTCCGATATGAAAATTGATTTTTGTTGGTGTTATTCGTTCACTCTTTGGATCCGCTGATTCTTTGTTCAAAATATAATACCTCCGCATTTGAGCTCCTGAAAACAAATTCAGCATTTATTTACAATAATAAAAATTATCCAAATATACATATACACACACACACACACACACAAGTATACAATTTACTGAAGAACTAACCATAAATAGTAGCAAGAAGATCTTTTTCTAAAAATTTATTTGGCGGCGCAGTTCCCCCACCATCCAGGAACTTTTTCTTTTGTACATTGCAGCTACTAATAACATGAGTCAGCAATTTCTCTGTGCCAAACATATGCTGTGCAAGGGCATAAATGTATGCTTTGTCACCAGTTTCATTGTTGTTTGATGGATCCATATACATAGCTTCAGCAATAGCTTTTATCTTCTCCCAGCCTACCGCAGGCACCCATATCGCTGGATTTTCATGTATCAGTATTTTATCCTAAAAAAAATTAAGAAGTCCTATTTTAATGCTAAATTTATGTAATAATTAAAAATATCATAAAGTATACTTGATAGATAACATTTCAAATAAAAATTAAGAATACCTCTTTAATAATCTCGAGTGACATTGCTGATGCTGCTGCTGGTTCTTGTGTTTCAGTAGTGTCTATAGGTTCGAGTTTTACAAGTCCATTGTCAGCTACAAATGAGTCTTCAATATGAAATCTTGAGGTGTTTAATGATAATGACTCAGATGTGGCATGTTCTAAGCTGACTGGTAAAAGGCATGTTGAAGGTTTTGATTCTGACAAAGTATTGATTGTTGAAGTTCTTGATGATACAGGAGTGGATGCTGCACATTTTGATACCGATGTTGGAGATTTGCTACTTGATGGAGAATTAAGTTTTGCAATTTCACTAATTCTTTCTTCATTGCCTTTAAAATTTTCATCAAGTAATTTATTATTTTTATCTGATGTTATTGAAGAGGATTTTTCAAGAAATCTGTTTGAAGAAACTGATAATGAAGTTTTTGATGATGGTAATGATGACGTACATGAACTTGATGCAATAGTACAAAGTGGAGACTGTGTAAGTTGTTCAACATGTGATTTGACGTTGTTTGCTGAAGAAGATGATGAAAAATGCTCTCTCTGGTATGATATATTAAGAGTTCTTATCTCTTCCAGCTCATTTTCTAACTTTTTTATTTTTGTTTCCAGTGATTTAATTTTTTTAGCTTTGTCCTGCATAGCCTCCACATGCAACTTCTTAGGCATAACATCATCATCTGAATCATCTGATGATTCTTCTTCCTCTTTATGGTAATCTTCATCATAATTTTCATCATAATCTTCATCATAATCTTCATCATTTTTAGTTGCAGTATATTTATCTCGCTTGCTCCATGAAAGTTTCTTCCTTTTCGTAACAAATTTTTCTGCGAGCACAGTATGTGCAGATTCCTTCTTAGTCTTTCCCTACAAGTTCAAAATAATTGTAAAATTTAAGTTACAGTTTCTTTAATTAATTAAAAATAAAATATATCAAAATATATAAAATATATCAGCAAAAAATAAAATTATATATTAAAAGACAACGGCAGTGTCTCGCGCTGTCTGAGCCTCGATTTTACACTTTATTTTTAATAACTAAAAATATAGTTTTATATAATTATTATAAGTTTTTTTATTATAATAAATAATTTATAAGCTATTATAACACTTATAATAGTAAATTTATACTATTATAAATTTACTATTATAAATATTACTATTATAAATAAGTTTTAAAACTATAATTATTTGTATACTTCAAAAAAAAAATTTAATTGTCTATTTCTAGATAAATCAAATTGTTTTTATTTTATTCATGGAAAAGAATGCATAAGTTTAATGAACAATATTATACAAAATTAAAATAGAAGTAGTAGGCTCTGAAATTGGAAAACCTCAAATGAGAGAGAAAAAAGTGGGCTAATTATAATAGAGACAGGCGCGGTAAACGTTGTGCAAATGTTTCTTTTTTTATTCAAATTGTTTATTTTCGTACGTTTTGGACCATCCTCAATTCCTCAACAACTACCCATACAAATTAATAAATTATGTGAAGAACAGATGTTCTAATTGGATTCGCCAAAAATATACATAAATATATTATAGAATAACAAATACGTATGCAATAATCGTTCAAATTGAAAATGTACCTCCCTGTGGTCCTAGAAAATCTCGGTGAGCAAGTATAATGAGCCACCCTCCGGTTCCAGCTGTAAGGATAATCAACACACAAATACCGTATATTTTTTCCTTACGGATTGAACCGGAGGGAGGTTTATTATTCTTGTTTGCTAAAATTTCCTGAGACCATCAGAGAGGTTAATTTTCAATTGAAATGATTATTGCCTATGTATTTGTTACTCTATATTTATTTGCATTTTTTGCGAATCTAATTAGAATATCTGCGCTTTACATAAATTATTAAATTGTACGCATAGTTGTGTGCTGAGGATTGTCCAAAATCAGAACCAAAACGTACGGAAATAAATAATTTGAATAAAAAAAGAAACATTTTTGCAATTGATTCTTAAAAATTATACAAAATGTTTGATAAAATTTAAATTTTTTTTTTTTATATTAATTTGATGTACATCTTACTTATTTTCATGTAATTGTCATATATTTTTGAACATTATAATTTTCTATTCATACTTGGCACAATTTTTCAATCACATTATTTTTGTAGAAATATTTTTACAAATATTTTAAAAAGTATATATATATAATATACACCGGGCCTACACATCTGTAGTTATAACTGTATAATGGACATATAAAAACTTAGTCTATGTGAAACAATTCTTCTTTGTTTAACTTTTAAATATATTGTAATAAAGCAACAATTGTTAATATAAACTTTTTTCATGCGTATTTCAGAAACGTACCTTCTTATCGGTCTTAGCGACCATTTTGCTATCATTTTTTGAGGTTTTAGTGAAATTGTTTTTTGATGATTTCTGCAACAAAATAGAATGTAGAAATTAAATTTAGATTAGAATAAAGAGTAAAGTAAAAGTAACTTACAATTGTATGTATAATAGACATGTTAGAAAATTGCTCTTTATATATTTTAAGAGAGCACGAATATTCTTGTTGCAAAGAATTTTAAAGAGAAGACAAGAAGACATACCTTTCGCTTATTTGACGAGATATTTCTTTTACTTGACTGCTGCAATAAGCCATCAGTAGCTCGTGACTCTACCGCTAAGAACGAAGGAGTCTTAAATCTCTTGTTCCTTCCTGATTCATCTAGTTGCTTTTCTAATTCTAATTCACTTTCTGTAAAACAGAAGAAATTTATTTACTAGTGAATTGCTGAAGAACATTAAATATTTATCAATCTCGTGTCATGAGAAGAAACAAAATATGTAATCAAAGATAATTATATACAATCAATTAACCTTTCGATTACCAAGGGGGCCGTTTGCCCTATAAATGATTTGTTTAGAATAATTCTACCATATTGTTATTATATATATATATATATATATATATATATATATATATACAGTTTTAAAAATATTCTGTATTAATATAAATAAAAATAATTGACATTGTATTATATTTTTGCATTGATATGTTTACTTACTATATTTTAATATAATTTTGAACGTCATAAACATGCCATTACACAGAAAATTTTTTAGGGTCAACCGCTCGCCCTTCTTGGTAACTTATGTGTACGCAGTGCACGAAATTAGCACGGTGATTGAAAGGTTAAAAATAATATTACTCGTTTTTCTGAAATTTAAATTTACTAAAGTTCCAAAATTTTACTATAAAATAAAATTCATTCAGGAATGTATGTAAGAATATGTATTATCCTACCAGCGACTCTGAGAACGTTGGCCTCGTAGTACCCTGGTTTTTTGTTTATAGTAGCTGAAGCAGTATAATGGGGAATTTCTGATACCATTTTCGCCATCGAACTGGGAGAATCTTCTTCATTAGGGCTCCAGAACACCTTCAATATTGTCTCAGGTCCTTTGTTCTTAACGCCGTCCGGATCCTTCTCAAATCCGTACACAAATGATAGTGGGCAAATCTCTTTTTCCCTATCCTTAAGATAGCGCACATACACCACACACTTTTCATTGTCCATTATAGATTAATTCTGAGTACGATTCACGAACGAAATTGGAAAAGAGTGTTTCAGAATTAAACGTGTAAACTGCCTGTTGAGACTTGAGATCACGACATTCACGATAATCAACGATAGCGATTGCATGAATAACAAATGCAACGCGACGACGCGACGCGGTCCCGCCAAAATGGCAATGGGGGGGATGGAGCCACGTGACGGTCGGGACGGTCCGTGTGAGCTCCGAGTTGCCCCGAGCGTACACGGACGTACGCTGGATGAGCTGCGTCGCCCGCGTTTCATTTTTGGCAGTTTCTTCTACTTTTTCTTTTCTACCTTTTTATTATGAATTAAATTGGACAGTCGATCGGTGAGTTAACCAAAAATAAATAAATAAATAAGTACATATATAATAGATACATATATATGTATATATATTTGCCGTTCTTTTTTTTATAAGTGCTTTCTTTTTTTCTTAATTTCTTCTATAGAAATCTAAAAAGCAGAGTAAATATGTTTGCACCTCGGAAGCGTTATAAGCAATATTTAGAACCGGGAAGTACCCATACAGCACAAAATGTTTTTTAAATATTTTTAAAATATTTTTTAGGAAGATTAAAATAATTTAAAATAATTTACAAAAATATTTTTAGAATGTTTCTATGTCCGTCAGATCATGTCAGAAAAATATTTTCAAAAATATTTTTAAAAGATTGCAAATAAATATATTCAATAATATTTGTAAAATCTTTTAGAAATATTGTCTTAAAAGATTGCAAATAAATATATTCAATAATATTTGTAAAATCTTTTAGAAATATTGTTTTAAAAAATAAAATATGTTCATAATCATTTTAAAAATGCTTTAAAAATGACATAAATATAAGTCATTTAATGGTATGTATATGCCGTTATGCTTTTGTGAATTAAGAATTTTAGAAAACAAAAAAAAAGAAAATACATTTATTATGTATATGTCGTGTGTGCATACAGCCGCGCGGTCATCCATCCGAGTCAATACCGCACCTAACGTCGCTTGACATCGATGGTCGAACGGACTAGTGTGTGTGGTGATCCTTTGATTCTGACGCTTTCTTGTTGCTTATACTCCTATATAACATATCTTTATAGTGTTCAAAAATCGTGTAATGATAATAACCGGTAAACATTAAAAATAATAACGCAATTACAATTAATGTAATAATTATTTATTAATATGAAATTCGTATATTTAACATAATATAATATTAATATAATAACGTTAACAACATGCATGATAAAGCCGTATTCCACAAACGTTTTACACATTTGTACGGACCAAGCGAAACGCGTTTGTACGTCCATACGTATCGCTCGTGTCGCTCGGCTCGCCAAGCGCACCGCACTTCTTATAGTACCCAACCGGCCGGCCGAGCGGTCGGCGACGCACGGTCTTACGCACGGCCGCTTACGGGCGCCGGTGACGAAATATCGAGACCATCGGGACTTGACCGCTGAGAGCAACGACGACGCAAATTCGATTACCGTACGGGATATCCGGCAGCCGATTTCGGGGGTTGACGATACGCCATGTTGACGCAAAGCGAGACGAATGACACCATAATTCGGGGTACTTGTAATCGAGAGGCACGAACGCGGTCGTTACCTCCGACTCTAGCGAAAAGTCCCCTTGCGGCGTGTTGCTTCCGTGCCGCGGTTGTTACCTCCGGCGACGCTCGAGCAAAACGCTAAGTCCCTCCCGGCGTGTTGCTTTCACGCGGTTGTTACCTTCGGCGCTGAGCAAAAATTTTCTAAGTTGACCCAATACATGCCCAGTACTGAGCCGACTCTTGGCCATAGAGCAATATCATTTCTGGCCTTATACACGGTCAGTACTGAGACGAGACGCCTCGGAACAGAATACGGTTGGATGGGGGTACTGGTCACCGAGACTGGCACAATACTGATCTAGCAGTTTATCCGCACTGGGGCAGTACCAACCATCAAGTCTTGGCAGCCAATATTGTGCCATTTCTGAGTCATGCAGACAACTCTGGCAGAAGTCCGACATTCGCACATGGGTTGCTAAATTATAGCTTTTGCTGTAAAAAAATGTTATAGTTTAATCCAACAGAACTTGGACGCTGTACCGATTCGTTCCAGCGAAAGCCACACGCTGCGAGAGAACTTAGAAAATTTTTGCTCGGGCGGCACCGGAGGTAACGATTGCAGCACAAAAGCAACACGCCGCGAGGACTTAGAAATGCTCGGGCGGCGCCGGAAGTAACGACCGCGACGCAAAAGCAACACGCCGCGAAGGAACTTGGAAAACTTTTGCTTAGGCGGCGCCAGAGGTAACGACCGCGGCGCGAAAGCAACACGCCGCGACGGAACTTAAAAAATTTAAAATAATATTTTTTAAATATTTTGAAACAAGATTATAAAACAATATATATGTAGATTTTAATTAATATTTTAAAAATATATTTCAAATATTTAAGAAAATATTATCTGGATGGTAAATAAAAACATTTTAAAAAATATTTCTAAAAGATTCTTAAAATATTTTTACAAACGTTATCACAAAATATTTTTAAACCATTTTAAAATATTCTTAAAACCATTTTAAAATGTTTTTTGCAATATTTTTATAGAAATATTTAGACATATTTTTTGAAAATATTTTGTGCTGTATGGGTATTGGCAAAATTCCACCGTCCACATTGAGACGCTGGCGTAAACAAGGAAAATCAAATATATTTGATCTAAACAAAGGTAAAAAGTAAAATAAATTTTTCAGAAAACTGTAAAGAGAAATATGTAATTAATTTATATTTTTTAAATTGTTTCTTTGGGGCCATTTAGTCATGCCTGCAGCTTCAGCTTTTTCTGAACAATCAAGCATTATAAATCATTCACCACCACAACATGAGCACGATGATATATTTGCTGCTAATTTTGAAATGGATTTGAATTTGGAGAATCAAGAACAGCTGAATTTTGATCCACAAGACAATAATGAAGAGATTGAAAAGTTTGTCGGATTTAGCAGAAAATAATTTGGGGAACTATTATGGACCTTTTTATGATTGCTATTGGAAACTCGAATTTTGATTGCAATAATGTGCTGTTGTACATTTCTGAATTAGTTTATTGTTGCTATGCAATAATATATGATTCAAATTAGAATCGTGACTTTTTCTTTACTAGGTTGTGGGAAATCTTTCTAATTATTTCAGATACTTACCTACTATCTAATTATCTATAAAATACATCTGACGAAAAATAGAATTATTGTATAATTAAAAATTATTTTATAATAGCTCGATCGATTCCCTGTTTAAACGATAAATCGATTTTAAAACAAATGTATAATACATAAAAAATTTAAATACATAATAATCAGAAGACAGTCGGGATGACAGTAGAAATCTTGCATTTTCTATCGGAATCGTAACTAGTTCTAATAATAGCTCCTCAAGGCATGTATTATAAAACTTTTCAGAATGAATTTCGATCGGAATTATTTCATTTTTCCATAGAAAAAATATTTCTCGCACAAAAAATTAAATAAATAAGTAAACAATTTTGATGGGAATCCATTCCAAAAAGTTTCGCAATACATGCCGTCGTATCATTTTAATTCCTCCAACGTAATTAACTCTTCCCGTTTCTTAAACTGTTGCAGTATTTTGTCTCCTAATATATCAGATGACAGCTGTTCTAGTGATGATGAAAGAAGTACTTTTGATTTTAATTCTGTGCCCCTAAGCTCGGAAAATTTAAACAAATCACTGTGCCCTTCTCTATCAATTACAAAATTCGAAACAATGCTTATGATATTTCACATGACTTTGAGGCATGGTATGACTAATGCACTAATTGAAGACATTTTAAAATTGGTCAACAAAATAGTAGGTGATGACAACGCTCTGCCATCTAAATACTTCTTTCAAAAACTCTTCTCTCAAGGAACAACTATGGAAACTCAATTTTACTGCCCTACTTGTTGCATTTATCTGGGTCCTAAACACAACTTCAACGACTGTGAAGTAGCTTGTCCATCATGTGATTATCGGAGTCCCGCAAGTTCGATGAAAAGCGACACTTTTTTCATTTCATTTAGCATAAAAGATGGAATAAAAGATCTCCTTCAGAGGCCAGATGTCAACATAAATTTAGATAATCATATTAATGTAGACAATGTAATACGTGATATATATGATGGTACAATTTATCAGTCTTTAAAAAAAGAAAATATACGCAAAAATGCTTTGACGATTACTTTTAATACTGATGGAGCAAGTCTCTTTCAATCTACTGGAGGTTCTTTGTGGCCAATATTTTATACAGTAAATGAAATTGTTCCAAGTCAACGTTTTAAACCAGAAAATGTACTTTTAGCAGGGTTGTGGTTTGGAAATAAGTCTCCCATTATGGATGTATTTTTTAAACCATTTGTAACTGAATTAGAAGATCTAGCTAAGTGTGGAATTTTATGGGACTGCCCTGGTCGAGGAATTGTTGAAAGCACTGTATATGCTATTTGTTGTGTCACAGACTCAGTAGCAAAGCCTAAAGTTGAAAACATTGTACAGTTTAACGGAGCATTTGGCTGTGGATATTGTTATCATCCCAATGTTCCTATAGTTATAAATAATGAAACTGGTCGTACAGCTCTGAAGTATGTGCCCAATAAAATATATGCATATAGATCAGATAAAAAAATTCGAAAGGATATGAGGAGAGAAAATATTGACTTAGGAGTAAAAGGCAAATCTTGCATATATAATTTACCAGAATTTAATATGTGTTTTGGGTTTGCAATTGATTACTTACACCAATCTCTAGAAGGCGTAATGAACAAATTGCTATCTCTATGGTTTGATTCAAGTAATCATCAACATAATTTTTATATTGGGACATTTATTGGACAAGTAGATAAAAGACTGTGTTCAATAACGCCTCCAAGTTATGCATCAAGAAAGCCTAGGTCACTTACAGATAGAGCACGATTTAAAGGAAATGAATTTAGAAATTTTTTGCTATATTATGGGCTTCCATGTCTTCTTCACATATTACCAGAAGTTTATTACAACCATTTTAAAAAATTAGTCACTGCCGTATATATTTATCTCCAAGAAGAAATAACCTTTTATGAGGCAGATTTTGCTGACAATTTACTTCATGAGTTTACTATTGAATATAGCAGACTGTACTCTGAAGCTAATGTTGTGTATAATATCCATTTATGTATGCATTTAGGAAAAATTGTCTCTATGCTTGGTCCACTCTGGGCTTATTCCACGTTTGTTTTCGAATCAGGAAATGGATATCTTAAAAGATTGATTAAAGGCACAACTGGTATTGTAAGTCAAATGGGGCGCAAATATGTTATGTCCAAGAATGCCTCCAAATTAGTACGTAGTAAACAGTATAATATTCGCGACGATATTTTAGAGTTTTGCTCAGACATATTTATGTATAAGCAACTAAAAAATTACACTGTCTGTAATGAATATACTCTTCTTGGCAGAAAGTATACTTCAGAACTTACTGCAAATGAAAGGGATCTTTGCAATATTTTATTAATAAAATCTGTTTCAGTAGACTGCTACAATAGAGTTGTTAAATCTGGAGTCATTTATCAGGGAAAAAGGCACTCCAAACAGCAGCAATTTAATGACTCTTGTGTTCGACTAGATTGTGATGGTGCTTATGCATATATTGATTTAATATTTCTAGCTTATCAAGAGCAGTCATTAGACGTGTTCTGCTTCATTCGCCCAATACAATTGGCTCAAAATAGAAATTCTTATATGTCTCCACATATTAAGCAATGCAGTCTAGATCCATTTGGACCTCTCCAAATATGTAAGATGGGCAATATATCATCTAAATGCTTCTTAATATGTTGTGATGGAAAGAAATATGTCACTGAACGACCTAATACTTACGAGAAAGATTAAAAAATGTTCTTTATTCCATAATCTTTTTATATGTATATATTTTGACTTTCAATTATTTGTGTTTTAAATTATTTTTTCGATGTATGATCTCAGAAAAGTTAAGTGAAATTACTTTAGAGAAATTATTTTAGAGTAAAAATTTACTATTTTATTCATTTTCAAAATGTAATTAAATGCATGGTGAAGTATATATTGTGATAAACATTTAATGCGAGATGGTATTCAATTGTATTTTCCTTTCGTGCACCTTTCAATGACGGTGCTTTATAACTCATCTACTTGAATTATGGCAAATGTAAGGTAAAGATACCAATACCTGGACATTTAAGCATAAGAAATGTACCAATACCTGGACACGTATCTGTGTCTGAATACCTTCAAAAAAATTTAAATTTATGAAAATAAACGTTTGGATATTATAACTGAAGTTTTAAACTACAAGAAACAATTCTTTTATCTTTGATTTTAATTTGCGTTATACTTATAAATAATAAAGGTGTCCGGATATAGGTACATGTCCGGGTATATTGGTACCTTTACCTTAAATGCTTTCTGAATAAAGGACGTGGGAACTACATGCAACCTCTAAACATTCCTACACATTATTTCGTGTGCATATATGTATAGTTTTCTCCTTTATTATGTATGTGCGTTTTTTAGAATACAATTTGGTATACTCTGAGACCTTCTTTATAACATTAAAATGCAAAGTAAAATATATTTCCATAACTTGAGACACTGTTTCTATTTGTGTGCACCATGACCATGTTTTAATCAAAAACTGCTCTAAAAACAAAAAAAAAGATTAATTTCTACAATGCAACCTAAGTGTTGTTTAAAATTTTTTTTCTCAAATAAGAGTTGCAATACAAATTTAAACTAAATTTTATTTATAAATTTACTTTTGAAACATTGAAAATAGCTGCATGCAGCCTTTGCTATTATAGATGAGAACCAATGAAATAAGATATATGTATTAATTATACTCTTTTTATTCTACGTTAGTTAAACATTTGTTAAGAAAGGTACACTAATTTATAAAGTTCACTAAATTTTAATTACTCTTCGTTAAGGCATCACTCTTCCTTAGATTTTTAATAAAAATAAAAAATATAAGTATGAACAATTTTGGTAGCAATATTTACAAAAACTTACATTGCAAATAATATAATAATCACTAACATGAATTTTAGCATATTTCTAAAAAATAATATAATACTGATCTTTTACTCGCTATTATTTAATTGTATATACTGAGAGAGTATAAACAACTGCAATTATCTGTATACACTGGGTATAAACAACTTCCTGGGTATAAACAAGTTATTTGTATATACTGGAGGGTATAAACAACTCTTAGACCATCTTGGATATTGAACTCTGTATACAGATGTCCAGATATGCAAGTCGAATATACGGTATACATGCACGTGAAGATACTTAATTGAGTATACGGAAGATTAATATGTGTATACACAAACCTTCTATATACTTACGACTGGGGTCTCTCTATACTTAAGGGGTATATTGGTCGTGAATATCCGAATACACAGGCCACGGAATAGGATACACGTATTTGATATACGGATACAGAAACTCTGTATACGCATACATAAATTGTGTATACCTTCTGTATACCTTGTATATACTTTTTCGCTAGGGTAAAGACAATCGACTATTTTCTTCTTAACAAGTTCGTGATTAAGTTAAGCGATATCACAGTGGGACATTATATAGGGGTTTTTGAGGTTATTTTGAATATGACATTAAAAATTAGAAATACAAAATGGCGGATCCAATATGGCGCCAGAAAATATTAAAAATTACTTGTTTTGCATAAAAATGAAACCTAGGGGATTTCTAAGGGGTCTTCGAGGTCGCTGATTTTGAATATGACTTTAAAAATTATAAATATAAAATGGCGGATTCAATATGGCTCCCAAAAATATTAAAAATTACTTGTTTTGCATAAAAAATAAACTTAAGGGGTTTCTAAGGAGTTTTTGAGACCGCTGATTTTGAATATGATTTTAAAAATTATAAATATAAAATGGCGGATCCAATATGGCGCCGGAAAATATAAAAAATTGCTTGTTTTGCTTAAAAATGAAACTTAGGGAGTTTCTAAGGGGTTTTTGAGGTCGCTGATTTTAAATGACTTTAAAAATTATAAATATAAAATGGCGGATCCAATATAGCGTCGGAAAATATAAAAAATTGCTTGTTTTGCATAAAAATGAAATCTAGGGGATTTCTAAGGGGTTTTTGGGGGATATGTACGATTTCCGAGGCGCCCAGATTTGACTGTGGTTTCTGGTAGTATTTCTTACGCTGAACAAAAAATTATATAGGTCTTATAGTATAACAGTAATATATTGCACGCTTTATTTTTTTTAATTTTAGATATAATATATTATCGTATTTTATATTTATTTTGCATAAAAATGAAACCTAGGGGATTTCTAAGAGGTTTTCAAAGTCGCTGATTTTCAATATAACTAAAAATTATAAATACAAAATGGCGGATCCAATATGGCGCCCGACAAAATTATAAAATTGTCAATCAAAACTTGAAATTGAAAATGACTGTTAAAACTTATTAATTAATAACGACTTATTCAATATTTTTGTCTTCCATTTCTATATCAAGATCGTCTAAATAAAATACTATATTTTCAAGCTCGAAGTTGCACTCGTCTTCGTCTTCAGTTTTGCTAATAACATTTTATAAAATATTATCATCTTTTAAATTAATGTCAAAGTCTGTATCATAAATAACTAATAAATCCATAACTTTTGGTGGAAAATGTTTACGCTTTCTTGTATTAATTTTGACACAGCGAAGATTTTTAACGAGATAAAATCATATTCAAAATCAGCGACTTTGAAAACTTCTTAGAAATCCCCTAGGTTTCATTTTTATGCAAAACAATTTTTTTATATCCGACGCCATATTGGATCCGCCATTTTATATTTATAATTTTTAAAGTCATTACAAAGAAACTATACAGTATAAAAAATCGTTCTTGCTATGAAAATGTAGACAAAGGTTCTCTCTATCATATTAGTACTGTTTAATCATGATAATTAATTGTTTAAAAAATTAAATGCTGAAATTGTGAAAACTGCCAATGAGCCCCGATCTCTCTTACTGATGTGTTCAAGAAGTTCAAGAAGTTCTTCAAAATAAAACAAACATAAAAACGTTCTTTTAATAGCCACGTTCAGCAGAACGTTTATTTTGAAACTGTTGGAAGTTTTCTAAGCTCAGATTTGTCCGATGACAAATAGATTAAGACCGGTAGGACAAAATTAATTTAAGTAAATAAGTGGATATATATGTGCATGGATAAAATAATTTATTTTGTGCAATAATTAGTGCAATATAAATTTAAATGTTTAAAAAAGACTATTAAAGCTATTATAGGTAAATATTAGGTCAAACCTTACCGATGACCTTGATTGAAAGGAAAGTTATTTAAAGCAGAGAATAGAGAGTGTTTGCTTTGTATGTGTTTTCTAAGTTGAAGCGAGATTCACATTATACAGGGTCGAGGGATTCGTGTTTATGTATAATAGTAGTCTATTTATGACATTCTTGTATATACTTTTCTACTTTTCTATATCAATGATTCTCTGCTTTAACAAAAAGTACGGTCAATATATTCGATTCACTGCTTTAAATATAGCAGTTATTTTGAGTACTAATAGACATAAATGATTGACACTCCACGCAAAACGAGATGCCACATGGGTTTGTGGCGTGTTTTACAAGCTCGGTTATTCTATATCGCCACAAATATTCACACAGATGATCGACTAACTTATTTTGTTCAATACCACCACTACTTAAACGAGCTCGTAAAGCACGCCACGAACCCATGTAACAACTCGTCTCGCGTGAAAAGTGTATGCGTGGAGGCAATAGGTTCCGCCCCCCTGCGGGGGCTCCACTATTGTTAAACTAGACACATAGTGTGCCTTCAAAGTACATGCGTGGGTTTTTCACGCGTGTTCATGTACATACTATTTCCATAAACAATGACCGCCAGCTAAAACTTTGTGATTAAAGTCTCACATAACCGTTTTTTCCATCCCGGGGGAGGAGGTATCCGTGTGGTAATAATAATAATAATAATAATAATAAAAGATCAAGGTCAAGATCATCGGTGAAGTTTGACCTAATATGTGCCCTAATATTTATCCTATTATCTAAAAAAAGACATGTTAATAAAGCTAAATAGCGCGCGCAAAGCGCGCGTCTGTGATGTCTAGTATATAGATATAGAAACGTAAAAAATACGTTTCTTAAATCATGGTTTAAATCATAGTTTTAAACACATTTTTGTTCAAACGTTTCTTAATGGTTCTTTATGAAGCTAACTATATATACGTTCAAAAAACGTATATGAAACTAATATGTACTACTTGGGTTTTTTACGAGCAGAATCAATCACTATTTGTAGTACTTGCGTTTGTACTTGCGGGGATAATTTGTATCACCGTTCGTTCGGAAACTATCCTCGATTTTCTGTACTTTAAAGTATTTAAAAAAAATTTGATTTTAAAAGTACATAATTTTAGAGTTATTTTAGCCGACCTTATATATATTTTTTAGGAACTAATTCCTTTAATATATTTTACTTCTGTCATGCTAGATGCTAGTACTCTTATTCTTTATTCATTTTATGGTTGGTATTCGTAGTCGGATCTCATTTTTATGATCGTCTTAAGTACAATCTTAAGATATTTCAAGTCAATCACAAAGCATTTTAAGACATTACTTAAGATGGTCTTGAAATAAGATTTGACTATAAATATCGGGCTATTAAATTAAATTGTATTATGTAAATATATATTTTCTTTTGCAGGTCTTCTGGAAAAAAAATATATATATATATTTATATATATATATATATATATATATATATATATATATATATATATATATATATATATATAATCCGGCTGCTCTTTGGCGCTGTATAACGGCTGCCACAAGCGCTGGCAAACATTGGCTGCTATTAGCGCTAAATTTTGGCTGTTTATACGGCTATAGTTTTAAAAAACTGCATTAGCAGTCATAGAAAAACATTTTATCAACAAGTAACATGTCTGTACATACAACAAAATACATTACTTTAATGCCTACAGACAGAAATATAATTGTCCAGGGCCAATGGCTGACGGACATACATGTGGATCATTTCCATCGACTTGTACAAAATTGTTCCGATTATAGACCGGTAGAAACATGGCAATTGTCTGATACGATTCAATCTGTATCACAAGATAAAAAACACATTCAAATATTGTGTAGTAGTTCGTCACATTGGGTATGTAGTTATTATGATACAAAAAATATATTTATATATGATTCCTTAAATAATAAATTATTGTGTAAAGATCATGAGCGATTCTTGAAAAGATTATTTCCAACACATGACTTTAAAAAACATCCCATCAAATTTCCTACTGTGCAACATCAATCGAACAGTAGAGATAGTGGTGTTTTTGCTATAGCTTTTGCTACTTCATTGTTATTCAATATTAAACCTGATAAAGTAAAGTATGAACATAAGTTTATGCGTTCACATTTGATTCAAATTTTGGAAAATAATGTTATTGAACATTTTCCTCAAGATTTGCAATGTGGTATTCCTCAAAAAGTATTTCCATTAGCTGTAATAAGAGCGAGAGAGATTGAAGCGATTGCTAAACGTACAAAGAGACAATTTGAAAGTAATTATGCTATAAAACGTCGTGCAGAGGAACAAGATTTAGAAAATCGTGCTACAGAGCGGCAACGATGCAAACAAATTTTACCAAATAATCGTGTTCAAGATTCACAATGTGCTATTTCTCAAAGAGTACTTCCATTAGCGATAATAAAAGCGACAGAAACTGAAGCAATTGCTAAAAGTGCAAAGACACATTTTGAAAGTAATTATGCTACAAAATCTCGCGCAGAGCAGCAAGATTTAAACAATCGCGCTATTATAAAGCGATCCAAACAAAATTTAGAAAAAAAAGTAATTTTAAAGCCTGAAGAAAAAGATATAATTATTCGAGGCGAATGGATTACGGACGATCATATCGATCATTTCCATACACTTTTGCAAAGTTGTTCAGATTATAAACTTGTCGAAACATGGCGAATCCAAACGTCTGAATTTATGCAACGTATACCAGAAGATAGAAAACATATACAAATATTGCACAGTTCGTCAGTTCCATTAAATTGTCTAGATCCAAAACATAGAAATGACGAAGGACATTGGGTATGTAGTTATTACGATACAACAAAAATATATATCTATGATTCACTAAATAAAAAAGAATTGCACGAACATCACGAAAAATACTTGAAAAGATTATTTCCAAATTACGATTTTGAGAACAATCCTGTCGAATTTCCTGCTGTGCAATATCAACAAAACTGTAATGATTGCGGAGTTTTTGCTATAGCTTTTGCGGTTTCATTATTGTTTAATATTAAACCTGACAAAGTTACATATAATTATAGAGTAATGCATTCACATTTGTTGAAGATTTTCGAATCGAATACAATTGAACATTTTCCTCAAGATCCACAAAGAGTTGCTCAGACAGTGCTTCCATTAGCAGTAATAAGAGATAGAGAAGTTAGAGCGACAGCTTTACGTATAAATAGACATTTATCTCAGAAAGATTCCTGTGAAAACATTAGTGATACTGGAAATAATTGCGCTGAGAAACGTTGTCGAGAGCAACAGGATTTGTCAGAAAATAATCGTGCTCAAGATTCACAATGTGCTATTTCTCAAAGAGTACTTCCATTAGCGATAATAAAAGCGACAGAAACTGAAGCAATTGCTAAAAGTGCAGAGACACATCTTGAAAGTAATTATGCTACAAAATCTCGTGCAGAGCAACAGAATTTAAACAATCGCGCTATTATAAAGCGACAGCGATTCAAACAGAATTTAGAAAAGAAAGTAATTTTAAAGCCTAAAGAAAAAAATATAATTATTCGAGGCCGATGGATTGCGGACAATCATATGGATCATTTCCATACACTTTTGGAAAGTTGTTCAGATTATGAACCTGTCGGAACATGGCGAATCCAAAGGCCTGAATTTATTCAACGTATACCAGAAGATAGAAAACATATACAAATATTGCACAGTTCGTTAGCTCCATACAATTGTCCAGATCCAGAACTTAATAATAAGGGTGGACATTGGGTATGTAGTTATTACGATACAACAAAAATATATATCTATGATTCACTAAATAAAAAAAAATTGCACGAACATCACGAGATATTTTTGAGAAAATTATTTCCAGACTACGACTTTGAGAACAATCCTGTCGAATTTCCTACTGTGCAATATCAACAAAACTGTAATAATTGCGGAGTTTTTGCTATAGCTTTTGCGATTTCATTATTGTTTGATATTAAACCTGACAAAGTTACATATGATTACAGAGTAATGCGTTCACATTTGTTGAAGATTTTCGAATCGAATACAATTGAACATTTTCCTCAAGATCCACAAAGTGATGCTCAGACAGTGCTTCCATTAGCAGTAATAAGAGATAGAGAAGCTAAAGCGACAGCTTTACGTATAAATAGACGTTTATCTCAGAAAGATTCCTGTGAAAACATTAGTAATACTGGAAATAATTGCGCTGAGAAACGTTGTCGAGAGGAACAGGACTCGTCAGAAAATGATCGTGCTAAAAAACGGCGTCGATATCAGAATTCAGAAAACAATTGTGTTAATAATACTAAAATTAATCGTGCTGAGAAACGTTGTCGAGAGGAACAAGATTCGTCAGAAAATGATTGTGCTAAAAAACGGAGTCGATATCAGAATTTAGAAGACAATCGTGCTAAAAGACAACGTCAGTATAATAAAGACAACTTAGCAAATAATCGCCTTAATGAGCGAAAATATCTTATACATTCTCAGCAAGGACGAGATAGACAAAGAAAATATTATCTTATACATTCTCAGCAAGAACGAGATAGAAAAAGAAAATATTATCTTATAGATTCTCAGCAAGAACGAGATAGAAAAAGAAAATATTATCTTATACATTCTCAGCAAGAACGAGATAGACAAAGAAAATATTCTGATCGTAAATGGCTTTATAATAAGCGATATTATGAGAGAAAGAATTCTAAATGCGTACCTGCAAACAAAAATCGCGATATTGCCAAAAATATTACTAAAAAATATGCAAAGTTTTGGTCACGAAATTATATAATAAAATTTCATCCTGTGGCAATTGAAGATATTAAAAAGAAACTTAATATTAAAAATCATATTGAAAGACGATTAGAAGCCGAAAGAATCGTACGTTGGTGTATGCATATTCGAGACAGTTTTGTCCGCAATATCTATAAAATATTAGCTTCACTTAAAAAGAAATCAGAAGTGTGTTTGACTCTTGCCGAAGAATGTTCCACAATTGACGATAAAATACGTGCATTATGTGGCATATCGCGACATACAGCTTCGTCTGAAAATTATTTTATCGACACATATCGTAACATTACTTCGTCACAACCTTTGGTAATGAACGTAAAAGATCAAACTATGAATGTATTACCTTTGCAGCAGGCACAAGCAAAAAAATCATGGGAATGTAATACCTTGTGTACAATTGATGATCCGTTTTTAATCGATCGTTATGAAAATTTCTTCAACGATAAGTACATGTACTTTAAACAAAATACCACAATTGTTAAAAAAGATTCATACATGTACGATAAAAAATTCAAATAAAAAGGGTCACACACATGCTTGTTACATTGACACGAAACTTTGCAAAGCGATGTTTCTTTGTGTTCAAATATTATCACCTCATTTTCCAAAAGTGAGACATATTAAATGTTTAATTTATCAAATAACAAGTTTCTATCGGAAAATGTTAAATCTGCAGAAGGCTTTAACTTCCGCTGATTTAGACACACCCACGTAGAAATGTTAAAACGGCCCAACATTGGGACAGTACCGTTTGCCGTTGTGCCAGTACTGGCCGCCAGTACTGTGCCAGTAACAGATTCGACACAGGAGTGTAACGCCAATAACGGACGGACCAGTACTGGGGATATAACTGGACCAGTACAGGGTATATAACTGGACCAGTACTGGGCATATAACTGGACCAGTATTGGGATAGTATCGTTTGTTTGGCAGACAGTACTGGCCCAGCCGTTGTCTACTGGTACTGCCCCAGTACAGGTTTTATGATCGGCTTAGTACTGCGCCAGTACTGGTTGCCAGATTTCTGATACCGGTGCACCACCTGGCCAGTATCAAGCCAGTATCGAGCCGACACTGATTTCCTATATTCACCCGACATAAAAAAAAAATTATTTATTTTGAAATTTTATTTTTTATTACTATTTTTTAACTAAATTTGTTTCTTAAGATGCAGTCTATGATTATAAATATTTTCTTGTATTTGAAAAACACACTTACCTTGGTGGGATTCGAACTCGGGACCTCGGGATCGTGAGCCAACTGCCTTACGTGGTAGACTACTTCTTAATTTGATTGTAAATGTTATATACAATCTACATATGTCATGACCAGCGCAAATATATAATTTTTTAAAAATTATCTTAAGAAACAAATTTAGTTTAAAAAGAGTAATAAAATTTTGAATTGGATATATGATATAATATTTCTAATGTCGGGTGAATGTCAGAAACCAGTGCCGGCTTATTACGAAATTTTGTGTCCGTAAATATATTTATGAAGTTAAAATATCCTTATCAAATCTTTACAAGGGCCTTACTAGACAAAAATAAGAAAACCTTTTTTATGGCATCCCAAATTTCTACACGGGTGGCTGATAGAACCTTGGCCGGCAATTGACTGCCGTAGCATCGGCCGAGCGTTGGTTTTTGTTGTAATGCCGGATTATTCTATATTGGTAGTCAGTCATTTTTCAGTGATGGCCCAGTACTGTCTGACAGAATTTTGGGCGACGTACGGCTGCCAACCATCGGCCAAGCGTTGGTCTTCATTGTAATGCCAGATTATTCTATATAGGTAGGCAGCCAGTTATTTGCCAGTGATGGCCCAGTACTGTCTGACAGAATCTTGGGCGACGTACGGCTGCCAACCATCGGCCAAGTGTTGGTCTTTGTTGTAATGCCGGATTATTCTATATAGGTAGGCAGCCAGTTATTTGCCAGTGATGGCCCAGTACTGTCTGACAGAATCTTGGGTGACGTACGGCTGCCAACCATCGGCCAAGTGTTGGTCTTTGTTGTAATGCCGGATTATTCTATATAGGTAGGCAGCCAGTTATTTGCCAGTGATGGCCCAGTACTGTCTGACAGAATCTTGGGCGACGTACGGCTGCCAACCATCGGCCAAGTAATGGGACAAGATTGGTTGCCAACTCTTGGCAGCCGATACTGAGCCAATATATACTATCGGCAATATATATACCTCAGTGCTCGGCCTGTACCGCAGCCAGAGCTTGGCCTGTCTTGCAGCCTATATTGGCCCACGTCTGCGTTTTGTGTAACGGCCCGTTATAGGCCCGACTTTTAAACCAAGTACTGGAACAAGATTGGTTGCCAACTCTTGGCCGCCGATACTGGGCCAATGTTGGACCAGTTAAACAACATCGGCAATTTCTACGTGGGCATTAATGAAATTATAACTTTGGAACAAGAAAAAGCAAATATGTACAAACATCAGCAGAGTTGTACTATTTTGAGTGATGACGATATCATTTCTCGCTATAGCAACGCATTTAAGGTTTTTACCAAACGCTGCATGGACACACCTCGATATGTTTGTGCATCATGTGAGAGACTTTGTTATAAGAGAAGTGTCTCTGAAATTAATAAGCTTAAAACGCAATTAGATATTTAATTTGGAGAGATTTAATGGCGCATTTAAAAAAACATAACATTACCCCACAATACATATGTCGTTATTGTGCAGGAAAATTCCGTAACGGATTAATGCCTGCGTATTGCGTTTTAAATAATCGATTTGTACGTGATACACCCAAAGAAATATCATCTCTCAACACGTTTGAAAAAATTTTTATACAAAGAGCTAAAGCTTTTCAAACTGTTGTTAAAATGGGAACTGTTATTAACAAAAAACTGCCTCATAGAAATATGGTACAAAAAGTAAAAGGTAGAACGTTTCATTTACCATTACCTTTACAAGAGACATGGAACAAATTATGTTCCGATACTGATCCAATTAATAAAATCATGAAATGTACTTCGTACGTGTTAGAGGTGTTCCGACAAAATCCAAAATTGTTTGGGAGGAATACGTAGATCGTAAAAAGGTACACAAGGCTTTAACATGGCTCAAACGTAACAATTCCTTTTACAATAATATAACACTCTCAGAAACTCACGATGGATTATGTTTAGAGAAACTGGATAATAATGAATTTGAAGTACAAGAGACGGAAAATGACAGTGAATCTGTTTCGGATAACGAACAAGAATTGAGTCCAAAAATTCCAATGGAAGAAACAAAAAATAACGTAGACGCTATTTTATCAAATGACGAACAAGAATTGAGTTCAAAAGTTCCAATGGAAGAAACAAAAAATAACGTAGACGCTACTTCAAATAATCAGCGTGAAGCGATGTTAACTCAGATTCTTGACGAAAGTCAAGATAGTTATTACGAGCAATACACTATTTATCCTTTATATGAAAAAAAATCATGTCAAAGTGCTACTGCCTTATATCAAATGTTAAAAGTTCAAGATTTGCCCTTGGACAATCGTGAGAAATCTTTAGATCTATTGTGTTTTCCAGATTTATTTCCTTTTGGTGTTAATGGACAACGCGAAACTAGACAGGTTAAACTTCACAGCCATGAATTTATTAAATGTTGTTTGACATCCAAACATTCACAATTTAGATTAAGTCCACAATTCTTATTTTTCTTGTTAAATGATGCGAATATTCGTCAATTAAGTCGTGGTATTTATCATAAATTGTATACAACTGATTCACGAGAACGTTATACGGCTACAGAATATTTACAAGCATTGCAGAAAGGTGATTTGGAATCTGACTTGAGTTCGATATTTGCTACTTTAAGAAATACGGAACAATACTGGCGTAGACCAAGAAGTGATTTAAATGCTATGACGCAAGAATACGGGCCTGCGACATTCTTCTTTACAGTTAGTCCTGGTGAATGGATGTGGGATGATTTAGGTGCATATATTCGTGAAGTAAATGGATGGCCTAACGATTCGACGCCCATTAGTGTACTCGTTGCTAAAGATCCCGTGTCGACGTCGAGGTTTCTTGATAATAAATTCAAAGCGCTGCTTGATTTTATTTGTTCCAAAGATCACCCGATCGGAGAAGTAACACATTACTTCTGGCGACGAGAATACCAAGGTAGAGGTATACAACATTTTCATTTATTAATTTGGATTAAAGACGCGCCAATTATTGGTAAATCTTCTGTTGAAGAGGTTTCTAAATTTATTTTGCAACATATAAGTTGTAAAATGCCAGATTCAAATATTTCACCATTGTTATACAGGCGAGTCAATATGTATCAATGACACAAACATAACGATTATTGTCTTCGTTCTAAAAAAGTAGGACGTAAAACGACTCGCGTCTGTCGTTTCGGATTTCCTCGTCCAGTTACAGACACGTTGATTATGAGAGATGTCGTAAGTTCGATAGCAGGTAGGAAACGATTAAAAAATAGAAGTAGGCTTTATGACCTTCCTCGAACAGATACTGAAACCACTATAAATGATTATAATCCTATCATTCTTACTGCATGGGAAGGAAATATGGATATACAATTTATCGGTGAAAAAGCATCGCTGCTTACTTGGTATATTACTAAGTATATAAATAAACCAGGAAAAAGTGAAATATCTGATGTTATCTTTGATAGTAAAAATAAGAAAGACGAATCATTGGCGAGCCGTCTTTGGAAGATTGCTTTTCGAGCCATGAGTAATAGAGAATGTGGAGCTCTTGAAGCTGCTGATACATTGCTAGGTAATCCTTTATATGGTACTGATCGAAATACGAGTATTAGATGGTTAGATGTTAATCAGATACGACATAGAAAAGTTAAAACCTGTAAGGAAATTGAAGCTCTTGATGGAGATTCCACAGATATATTTTGTCCATCTATAATAGATGATCATTATCCACGGAGACCGGAAGAACTTGAATCCTTGTGTTTATATGAATTTGCACAGCAATATGATATTACGAAAATCAAACCACGAAGTAAAAATATTGAATTCTACAAGATGAATAATGGTTATTATATGAAACGACGACAGCGTAACTATATTATTAATCACTATAAATATGATGTCAATACGCGGCCGGAAAATTATTTCTTTTCATTACTGCTTATGTTTAAACCATGGCGGAAACTGGAAGATCTTAAAAATGGATGTGATACTTATGCAGAATCATTTCACAAGGGAAAGTTAGATCTTGAGAAAGCATTGGATTATCGTGAAAAATTAGAGGAATTGCAAAAAGCATTTGAAACTTGCGCAGCAATTAGTTCAGCAACGTTTAGATGATTTAGAAAAACAGCACGAGTCTCAAGATGATCCTGATAATCCAATAGGTGTTCAAATATTGAGGCTGGTGAAGCGATGCAAGATTTTAAGGATCTTGGTGAAAAATTAGTTCAGGAAATCGATGTATCTGAAATGATTTCAAATCTGAACGCAGATCAAAGGAGAGTATTTGACGATGTGATCGACACCGTAACATCGCCGGATAATAAGCAATTACTAAAATTCGTTAGTGGAGAAGGAGGTACTGGCAAAAGTTTCTTAATTAAAACACTTAAATGCTGGATAAAACAAAATCTCAATAAGGATACCGTTGTAGCAGCACCTACTGGTATAGCAGCGTTCAATATCGAAGGTTTGACCACTTACAGAGTGGTACAGTTACCCGTTACACATGGTGATACTCCCAAGTATACATCATTATCTGATCACGTTTTGAAAGTTTTACGGGCAGATCTCAAAGATGTTATTCTTATTATAATTGATGAAGTATCAATGATATCTAATTTAAATTTAGCGTATATACATTTACGACTATCTCAAATATTCAATACCACTGAAGATGGTTGGTTTGGTCAAAAGCATATTCTTTTATTTGGAGATCTGCTTCAATTACCTCCTGTACGTGAAGACTTTGTTTTTGTTCCATTATCAAAGAAAGAAATTGATAAATATATTGGCTGTATAGCGTCTACAAATTTGTGGGAAAATTTTAAATATGACGAATTAACGATCAATATGCGTCAGCAAGGAGATGAATCTTATCGTGAATTACTCTCGAGAGTTCGTATTGGTTTATTGACAAAATCTGATTTTGAGATTCTCGAAAAAAGAAAAATATCTTTTAAAGGCGAGTCTTTCGAAACAAGATTATACGAATTATGTAATTTGACTAATAATTTGCCATCTGATACCGTTTGTTTACTGCCTACATGTCATATGTGCGATGTTCTTAACACTGCAATGTTAAGCCGTATTGATTCAAAAGAAATATTATTAATTGCTGAAGATACGTTTGAATGTAGTAAACATATAAGAAAGCAAGTAGTAAAGAAATTGACGGATAATGATGATGATAATACTAGAACAGCTGGACTTTCAAGACAAATTACAATTAAAATTGGAGCTAAAGTCATGATAAGACGCAATATTGATGTCACTTTGGGCCTTGTAAATGGTACAATTGCTACAGTTATTTCTGTTGTACAGGATACTGATTATGTAGAAAAGATAAAACTTCTTTTACCGTCTGGTTTGGAGTATTTTATTGAAAGAGTAAGTGTCAAGTTTCAAGTAATGGATATGGATAAAGCGTATGTTGTTAGAAAACAATTTCCATTATCTTTGAGTTATGGCATCACCATTCATAAAAGCCAAGGATTAAGTTTGCAAAACGCTGTTATAGATATAGGTAATTCTGTATTTAGTCATGGTCAAGCATATGTTGCGTTATCCCGAGTAACTTCTCTGGATGGATTGCATTTAATTAATTTTGATCCGTTATCTGTAACAGCTAATGATAAAGCTATTACCGAATATAATCGGCTAAGGCCAAAAGCAAAAATGATTACTATTTCAAAACAACGTTTTCGAAAAGTAAAAGATGTTCCGTGGACATTGTCGAAAAGAATTGCTTCTGTTCAAGAGTCACATCAAGAAGCTCGACAAAGTACTGCTTGGGAGATACGTGCTTTTCAAAATACAGATAAAGATTCGCACTGTGCAAATGCAGTATTACAATGCTTATTGCATTTAAGTATTATTAGAAAAAAATTGCTTAATATTAAGAAACAAGATGATTTAAGTAAATTAGCACAGCGATATGAAAGTAATATGCAAAATTTGAATACTGATGCAATACAGAAAAGTTTAGAAGAATACTTTTCGATTAAACAAGATGCCGTCGAATTTCTTACTGCTATTTGTACAAAATATGATTATGTAAGAAATCTGGTAGAGCATCAAGTTACTTGTACTAGTCGGTGCAAATTATGTGGTAATACAAAAGTTATTATTACTGATAACAATATAGTTGTCCCAATTTCTATTAAAAATTTGAAGAAAAAATGTGATCTTAATGATTTATTAAAGACTACATTTTCACATTGGTGTCAATCACATGACGAATCATGCGAACATTGTGCAGGAAATGATATAATGTTTAAAAATAAATTAACGTTGACAAAAGAAATAGTTATTATTCATTTAGTTTTGTTTTCATTACAAGATAATAAAGTAATAAAAATACCACAGAAATTTAATTTAAATGGCATATCAACAGCTAAAGTATCAATAGCTAAACAGCAGTATAAAGTAATGAATGCTATATTTCATGACGGTTCATGTATTGAGAATGGCGATTATACAAGTATGTGTAGAGAAGGGACATCTTGGACTAAAATTGATGATGGAAAAAAAAATGATTAAGAAACAAGAACGATGGCCTACAGGTGCTAGAAATATTTATATATTATTTTTACAAAAAGTTGATAATAAAAATTAAACAACTATTATTAAATATAAATACACATTTTACATAAAAACAATGTCCAGCAATGTATTTTCATGATTAGCAATGATATTCTAAACCAAATTTACTTGCATTTTATCTCTTATTTATTAAAATTTACATATCAATGATTGTATTTTAATTATAAAAGACCATGACAGTGGTGGTGAGATTAGAAATAATAGTCTGTAACACCTTTAGCTTTAACAATCTCTACATTCTGTTTATAAGAAATATACTCTTTATAAGATAAGATGCGTAACACTACAAAATGCATGATATCAGTACAAAATTACCTTTTTCAAAAAGGTAAAAAAAGGCGCCAAGTATACGCATGATACCTCGGAAAAACTAAGTGGTAGTATCATTAATTTTAAATTAATAAAATTGAAGTGGTACTTAATGTGTTTATATTATTAGCATTATTCAAGCTAGATTGCGATTATGTCTTGTATCGCAAAATATATACGGCTTATAGAGCTTTACAATCTGTACATACTGTTTGTGAGATAAAGATATATTGTTTCTAAGATGCGTAACACTACAAAATGCATGATATCAGTACAAAATTACCTTTTTCAAAAAGGTAAAAAAAGGCGCCAAGTACACGCGTAGTTGTTACCTCGAAAAAAAATACCAAATGGTAGTATCATTAATTTTAAATTCAAAAATATTAATAAAACCCAAATGGTACGTAATATCTTTGTACCTCGAAAAAACCCAAAAGTGGGTGGGTAGTGTCTTTACCTCGAAAAAAAAAACAGTGGTAATATTATACCTCGAAAAAACCTAAGTAACAAGTGGTAGACGTAATCTTTGTATCTCAAATCAAAAAAACCTAAGTAACAAGTAGTAGACGTAATTTTTGTATCTCGAAAAATCTCGAAAAAACCTAAGCAGTAGTTAGTATCTTTACCTCGAAAAAAAATAGTATCTTTACCTCGAAAAAAAAACAAAGTGGTAATATTATATCGAAAAAACCTAAGTAACAAGTGGTAGACGTAATCTTTGTATCTCGAAAAATCTCGAAAAAACCTAAGCAGTAGTATCTTTACCTCGAAAAAAAAAACAAAGTGGTAATATTATATCGAAAAAACCTAAGTAACAAGTGGTAGACGTAATCTTTGTATCTCGAACAATCTCGAAAAAACCTTAGCAGTAGTATCTTTATTTCAAAAAATTATAACTCAAGTGATACACATCTCACAAAATTACGTTACCTCATCAAAGATGAGTCGCACTTCAAGTGATCTATTACAATTACAAAAAAGAAATGATATCTCTTTATATTACAGCGCCAATTATAAAAAGAACATACTGAGAAAAAAAATTTGTCAATCCAAGAAATATTTAGTCTGATACGTTCAACTAAACATTTTAGTTAGTTAACTAAACATTAGTTGAATTAATTAATTCTTGATTAAAGAAACGAAATAAATTGTTGAAACAATATTTAGTTAACTAACTAAAATGTTTAGTTGAACGTATCGGACTAAATACTTCTTGGGATTAACAATTTTTTTTATCAGTGTCTATATTGCCTCAAAAAACAATTGTTGCACTACTTTGAAAAATCTTTATATTGTGTCAATTACAAAAAGAATGTATAACAATTTTATAAGATTAAAAAATTTAAATTTAACAAGGGAATACAAGATATTTAAATACAAAGTTTACATGTATATTTTTTTGGTGTCACAAAGTTACAGAGGTAACAGTAGAAAATAAAAATATTTTTATTAAAATATTCAATCCAACAAGGGAATATAAGATATTTAAATACAAAGTTTATATATGTATTTTTTAATAGAATAAAAGATTTAATCACAAAGAATTACAGAGGTAACAGTACAAAATAAAAATATTTTTTTATTAAAATACATAAATTTTTCTTGTAAAAAAACTTGGCGCTGCTAGACCTCGAAATTTTAAATAAATAATAAACTTATCCTATACTTAACCCTTACTTGCCACACTTCTGTAGACGTCACGTACTTGCCACATTGGGGTGGAATCTACCCCAGCGACAAAAATTGTTATAACAAATAAGCTATTCAATATTATAACTTGCGAATTTTTTTCGAACTTCTTAAAAGCTTACTTTTAAAAGTTATGTAGGTTATATAGCCAAAAATTAAAATTATGTATGAAAAAAAAGTTAAAATAGCCCCCAAATCGCTATAGATCCGCTCCCCATAGGTTTCGGTACTTAAAATTAAGGGAATATATAGTCGTGGGGTTGATTTGATCCCAGTGTGGCAAACAAGGGTTAATTCTAAGCATTATTCGCCGTCGTCACGCACACCCATATCACTCGCTCGTACATACACACCACGCTGATAATCATTTTGTTACTCCCGTGGCATTCTCCTCTGAATTATTTTTATTTATTGTTGTCCTTATTTATTTAAAATTTCGAGGTCTAGCAGCGCCAAGTTTTTTTACAAGAAAAATTTATGTATTTTAATAAAAAAATATTTTTATTTTGTACTGTTACCTCTGTAATTCTTTGTGATTAAATCTTTTATTCTATTAAAAAATACATATATAAACTTTGTATTTAAATATCTTATATTCCCTTGTTGGATTGAATATTTTAATAAAATATTTTTATTTTCTACTGTTACCTCTGTAACTTTGTGACACCAAAAAATATACATGTAAACTTTGTATTTAAATATCTTGTATTCCCTTGTTAAATTTAAATTTTTTAATCTTATAAAATTGTTATACATTCTTTTTGTAATTGACACAATATAAAGATTTTTCAAAGTAGTGCAACAATTGTTTTTTGAGGCAATATAGACACTGATAAAAAAAATTGTTAATCCCAAGAAGTATTTAGTCCGATACGTTCAACTAAACATTTTAGTTAGTTAACTAAATATTGTTTCAACAATTTATTTCGTTTCTTTAATCAAGAATTAATTAATTCAACTAATGTTTAGTTAACTAACTAAAATGTTTAGTTGAACGTATCAGACTAAATATTTCTTGGGATTGACAAATTTTTTTTCTCAGTATGTTCTTTTTATAATTGGCGCTGTAATATAAAGAGATATCATTTCTTTTTTGTAATTGTAATAGATCACTTGAAGTGCGACTCATCTTTGATGAGGTAACGTAATTTTGTGAGATGTGTATCACTTGAGTTATAATTTTTTGGAAATAAAGATACTACTGCTAAGGTTTTTTCGAGATTGTTCGAGATACAAAGATTACGTCTACCACTTGTTACTTAGGTTTTTTCGATATAATATTACCACTTTGTTTTTTTTTTTCGAGGTAAAGATACTACTGCTTAGGTTTTTTCGAGATTTTTCGAGATACAAAGATTACGTCTACCACTTGTTACTTAGGTTTTTTCGATATAATATTACCACTTTGTTTTTTTTTTCGAGGTAAAGATACTAACTACTGCTTAGGTTTTTTCGAGATTTTTCGAGATACAAAAATTACGTCTACTACTTGTTACTTAGTAAAACACGACGCGCGATCGAGTACAGAGTAGCTCAAGTGACAGGTAAGACAGATAAAAATAAACTCGACCTCGTCACCCTCCCGATGCTAGAAGCAACCAAGGGAAAATTAAATTTTTTGCTAGACTCAGGAGCCGCCGTTACTTTCATAAAATTAGGAAAACTAAAAGACACAACTAAAATACGGGATAAGAAAATAGCACTGACCGGCGTAACGGGACACCAAATCTACACCCTCGGGAAGATAAGAGCATCCATATTAATAGGCAAAAAAATGATACGACATACAATGTACGTAGTACAAGACGATTTCCCGATGGACTACGAAGGCATTCTAGGAATCGATTTCCTGAAAAAACATCAAGCCATACCCAATCACGCTGAAAATCGGTTAAAAATCGGTACCGCGACATTTAAACTGCAACCGTACCGAAAGTTTACCTTACCACCGCGTAGCGAGACTATAATATCCGCGATAACCAACACAAATAAAGTAGGTATCGTACGGAGCGAAGAGGTAATGCCGGGAGTATTTGTCGGCAACTGCATGGTAAAACCAATAGACTTTGTCTGCCCGGTGAGCATAGTAAACGTTACAGAAAAGCCAGTAGAAATTGTCACGCCGCATGTAACTCTAGAAGAGGCACCGGTGACCGACACGGCAGACATACTCACGTTACAGCCGACCAAAGAGCTCGAACCCATCAAAGAAAGGTGCGAAGAAATACGTCGTAAATTAAGAATGGAACATTTAAATGACGAGGAGAGGAAGTCATTAGAGCAAATATGCGAGAATTTTTGTGACGTATTCCATTTAGAGAACGACAAATTAACGTGTACCCCAGCGGTGAAACATGAGATCCCGACGCGTACTGATAGCGCGCCGGTGAACGTCCGACCTTATCGCCTGCCGGAGAAACACAAGGAGGAAATAAACCGACAAATTAACAAGATGCTCGAAGACGGAATTATCCGCCCTAGCACGAGCCCGTGGAATTCTCCAATATTAGTAGTACCCAAAAAACCGGACGCCTCAGGTAAAATAAAATTTCGAATCGTCATAGATTTCCGCAAGCTAAATTTTCTTACAATCGGAGACTCATTTCCATTGCCTAATATTGCAGAAATACATGACAAATTAGGAAAGGCGAAATATTTTACTACATTAGATCTCGCATCCGGCTACCATCAGATACCGATGCAGGAAAAAGATAAAAAGAAGACAGTATTTTCAACACCCAATGGACACTACGAATTTAACCGAATGCCTTTCGGATTAAAAAACGCGCCAAGAACCTTTCAGCGAGCTATAATAGCAGCACTAATGGGTTTAGAAGGTATCAAATGTCTCGTTTATCTCGACGACATCATAATATACGGAGCAACCTTGGCCGAACATAACCGGCGCCTAATTGAAGTACTACAACGATTACGAAAATATCGTTTCAAACTTCAACCGGATAAATGCGAATTCTTGCGCAAAGAAGTATTATATTTAGGGCATATTATTTCAGAAAACGGAATACTACCAGACCCTAACAACATACAAGCAGTAATAAAGTGTAAAACTCCGAAACGAGCAAAAGACGTTCAAACTTTTCTAGGACTTGCTGGATATTATCGAAAATTTATCGACAATTTTTCCAAGATTGCAAAACCTTTAACAAAATTATTGAGAAAGGGTGAAAAATTTATTTGGACAGCCGAACAACAAATAGCTTTCGAAACATTAAAGGAAAAGCTAACTACGGCACCCATATTAAAATACCCCGATTTTACTCAACAGTTTTTAGTAACTACAGACGCATCCGACTATGCAATCGGAGCCGTGCTATCACAAGGAACAGTAGGACAAGACAGACCGATAGCATATGCCAGTAGAGTATTAAATAAGGCAGAGCAAAATTATAATACGACAGAAAAAGAATTGTTGGCAATCGTATGGGCCGTAAAACATTTCAGACCTTACGTGTACGGAACGAAATTTAAAATAATTACGGATCATAGACCATTAATATGGTTATTTAACGTAAAAGACCCCGGCTCGAGATTAATTAGATGGAGACTCAAGCTGGAGGAGTACGATTACGAGATCGTCCACAAGGCAGGCAAAATGAATGCAAACGCTGACGCATTGAGTCGAAACCCGATAGTGGAAGACGTACAAGTAAATAAAGTACAGCAAGAGGAAATACCGAGTAAATACTCGGAAGAAGATAAACTACAGATATTAAAAGAATATCACGACCTACCTATGGGAGGACACCAAGGAGTCACAAGAACTTTAAATCGAGTCCGATTAACGCACAATTGGAATGGAATTACTAAGGATGTCGAAGATTATATAAATAAATGTGAATACTGCCAAAAGAATAAATTGAGCAGAAAAACAAAGATGCCTTTATCAATTACGGATACTCCACAAAGACCATTCGAAAAATGCGCCCTTGACATTGTAGGACCATTAACTACCACGAATAACAGAAATAAATATATTTTGACCTTCCAAGATAGCCTGACGAAATTTAGTAAAGCAATTCCCGTAGAAAATCAAGAAGCAGCGACAGTCGCAAAAGCTTTTGTTACCAAAATCGTATTAGAACACGGAATACCGGAGAAAGTACTCACGGATCAAGGTACAAACTTTACTAGCGAAATGTTCAAAAACGTGTGCAAATTACTAAAAATAGAAAAAATACAAACGACAGCTTATCACCCAGAAAGTAACGGAGCATTAGAGCGGTCACACCGCACATTAGCCGAATATTTGAGACACTACATAAATGAAGACCAGACGAACTGGGATGAATGGCTACCCTATGCGATGTTTACATATAACACAACTCCCCACACCACGACAGGATTTACACCGTTCGAATTAGTTTACGGCCATCAAGCTTCATTACCGACAGCTCTAACGAAACCGCCAAAACTAACATATACCTACGACAATTACGCGCAAGAACTTCGAGAAAGAATACGCGCCACAAACGAAATAGAAAACACTAACACGAAGAGAAAACACTAAACATGAAAAAATTAAGGCAAAACAACAGTACGATAAAAAGACAAATATCGAAACATTTAAAGCAGGAGATCAAGTATTGTTATATGACGAAACGGTTCGACGAGGAAGATCAAAGAAACTAGAAGCACATTGGATAGGACCATACACAGTAATAGAAAAAATTAATGACATAAATTATATAATTAAAAAAAGACGAAAAACGTTACGCGTCCACGCCAACCGGCTAAAAGCTTTTATCGAAAACTAGAGATGCAAATAAAGGAAAGAATAGCTAAGGAAATTATTATTATAACCGCTTTCCTAACTGACCTCACGACAGACAAAGACAAACCATTTAACATATATAACAAATAACATTTTACTTACACGCGTGTCCCCATTAGAGAATATAATCGTAGAATTAAAAGAAAGCGACTTCAATAAATGTACGCGAGAGTAGTAATAAGCATTATACTTGTAATCATTTATGTAATAAAGAAAAAAGGGAATCATTAAGAAGTTAAAGGGGGAAACCACAGCGTGTATATTAGCATATAAGAAACTTAGATTGTAACCTCTCAAGAAAAAGAAAAACCCAAACAAATAAATAACGAAAAACTTCGAAGACCTCAGTTTTTCTTTTTCCGCGGGGGAAGGAATGTTGTGAGCGCACAACGATGTAGAGAGTAATTAATGCACTTGGCAACACCAAGTGCCTCCGATACGAAACCCGACCCTAGCGACAAACATAAAATCCACATCCGCCGAAAAGACTGACGATTGCATCGGACGACCGATCATTCGATGCAATGCGACACGATCAAAAACGCTGACCGCGTAGGGCTAGCGCTAACTCGGGAGCCCCCGAGTTAGCAACAGCAAGCGGATGAAGACCGCGGAATCCGACAATCGGCGGGCAGTCGCTAATTAACTTTCGCGGAGACGTGCGTCTGAGAACATACTGTCACTACTCCAATAATTATAAATCGTTTACTGTTACGCGAGTATCGCGATTTGAAATAAAGGGGATTATTGTAACTTTGGGCAAATCAAATATATTCAACTGATTATTTCACACGTTGCGACGAGCTTTATTCTCCGACCCGAAATCTCCGAATCCTGTGCCGGCACTATCCCAGTCACGGCACAACAAAATATTATATTGTATTGGCAGACATGGATAATGTAAATATTTTATGATTTGAGCATTATATAAATTGCGTTACAATATTAATTTTTTTAGGCTTTTATTTCCATTAAATAGTTACTTTATAACTGTAAAAGTCACAACAAAATTCCTGTTTGTAATTTGACAATTTTGAAAACTAAAATATTATATAATAGGTACATTTTCAGTACTACATCCGCTCATTTATTAAACAAGAAGTTAAATTAAGCAACTAATTAAATTATTAATATTAAATATTTATACAATAAGATATTTGTATTTACATTTAGCAAAATAAAAAATAAGTTCAATTATGAAAAGAAATATTAATAATTAAACTTATTAAAAATTAAATAATTTGTTCAGATATTGCGCTCGAATTTTTTTCGCGTTTTACAACGCCCGATCGTTTCACATTAGATGGCGCGACGCGCGAGTCGCCACTCTCAAAGAGCCCCCGCCTCTTTCCTCACTCGTTAGGTGTCATAGCCGCACTTGCTCGCGTTTCTTCGAACGTGTCGAGTCCGTTACCTCTTTCTTGACGGATTGATCGTTGCGGCGCGTGTTCTGGAGACCAACCAAACGAAAGTTGGATGACCAGGGAAAGCTGCGGCAGCTAGCGTCCGAGAGGGAGGATCGAGGCGAGAAGTCCGGTTCAACGAGCGGAGTCCTTAAGAGATTCTCATTGGGACGCCATATTTGTTACTTTCATTTGAGGGTTTATATTTTATACCGTCATTTTTAAGGATTAACCATTAATTAAAGGTTAACTATCACTTGAAGGTTAACCATCATCCAAAGAAAAACCCTTAAAGTTGGGTGTGTTTTCGAACCGCCAATTGAACCTTCAAATGATGGTTAACCTTCAATTGGTGGTCCGAAATCACACCCAACTTTAAGGGATTTTCTATGGTGTTTTTTTAACGGTTAACACCAAAAGTTGAGTGTATTTTTCCATAAGGGTAATCTCTACTATAAGACCGATGAATGATTTCTTTTGTGCCTCGTCTTCGCCTAAACATTGTCAACCCCTCCCTCTTCGGTCTTTAGCCGGACTACGACCCTCTACCGCGGAATGAGCAGCCGTCGCGAGCGGCAAGAGCAGCGTTATTCGAGTTAGAGTATTTAGAGTATTTGGAGCTACTTTGAGTATAGAAAGAGTTCGAGTTATTCGGAGTACCTAAAGTAAGGTTAGAGTTGAGGTTCGCGTATTTGGAGTTACAGGTGGTGTGGCCTCCTCCACACCTGGCGCCCAACCTATTTGGTGTTCGCATTGCGCTCTGCTACCCGCTCAGCCTATTTGTGGCGCGGTACAGTCGCGTAACAGCATCACGGCCGGAAAAAAAATAGCGTCGCAAAATTTGGCGCCCAACGTGGGGCTCGAACCCACAACTCTGAGATTAAAAGTCTCATGCTCTACCGACTGACAAGCTAGCCAGGCGAGATATTCGTATATTCTGGTGGTGCAAGACCTATTTACCAAATGGATCGAATAGCGTCGCAGTACATATATTGAAATATGTAATGTTTCGACATTATTCATGTATGAAAAATGTAGTATGTCGTTATAATTACAATAATTATGTACTGATCAGGAAACATTTTTTATATTTGCTTGGAGAAGACTCATCCCAGGATCACATAAAACATAGCTTGGAAAAAATGTTTTCCAATAAATTGGCTATGAAATGCTCATATGAAAAGGCCAGAAAGGAAACTTTGCCATAAGTTTACTTCTGATAATAGATATCATAAAAAATAAGACTTTCTGCATTGACCTAACCTGAAACAAAATTATATAAATCAACTTATTAAACTTTAATTATCCATTTTTGCTTGCATTTTATAGATGCTGCTCGAAAGTATTATCCGATATTAACGGATAGACAAAATTATGTTTCCGCCTGGCTTAAATATGCCAAAACACGTTATGATAGAGAGCAGGTACTTTTTTCATTCTACTTAAATGAATTACTATTGTGATAAACCTGAATTAGTTTTGTGTCTTTTTTCTTGTCTTAGGCAAAAGCACAAGCAGTAAGAAATCATGCAGATGGTCCGATATAATTCAGTGGGTTTATGAGGCGACTGTGCAGAAGCAACGGTTTTTATAAACAAGGGAGGACACTCGTCGTCCGTTAAATCAATAATTTCACATTTGTTAAAATTTACGTATCAAATGGATTTGTGATATGTAACGTACACGACATTATAGTATTATAGAATAGATGTGCAATGACATTAAACCCATTTACTATCACAATACTGTATTTGTGTTATTTATTAAAATAAATTAATTAATAAGCAAATAATTATGTTTTTCATTGATCGTATTTACGCATGTTGTATCATATGTGTCGTCCACAATGGCAGCAGGAGTGATGGATTAGGCTGTAAGACATCAAAGTAAAGCTGGTTTTCTAGTGTAATAGGGCGTAGATTAAAGTCATAAGCAAAATTGTTGAGCAGACTATAGAAAATGGGGTTCAACAATTCTGTTGACAGCCTTATTCTACGCCCTATTACACTGAAAAAACCAGTTTTACTCTGAAGTCTTACAGCCTAATCCACTATTCCTGCTGGTAGACTCCCGCATTATACATTTGTTACAAAAACGTTACAAATGCAACGTTGCAAATTAACCGTAAAAAGGAAAATTTAAGTTCCTGGTTGTATAAACGTTGTTTTTGGAACGAAAGTTGTAACGTTTCCCTAACGTTTGATACAAGTTTCACAAACGTCGCAAAAACGTTGTAAATGCGACTTCGCACGTATAAAGTTTTGCAAACGCCTACCCAATCAGTAGACAATGTTTTTTAAATGTGTTTTTAATATTTATTTTTTATTAATTATACATTTATACAATCCATTGTAAAAATAATATTTATTTAATGTTTATTAAATATTTATTTTACATTGATTATTTATTTGAAGTAATGATTTAGAAAAAATATTTATTAAACGTTTATTTAACGTTAATTTAATATTTATTTTACATTAATAATTTATTTGCAATAATGATTTAAAAAAACATTTATTTAACATTTATTCGATATTAATTTAATATTTATTTTACATTACTTATTCATTTGCAATAATAATTTAAAAAAATATTTATTTAATATTTATTTGACATTAATTTAATAATTATTTTACATTACTCATTTATTTACAATAATGATTTGAAAAAACATTTATTTAATATTTATTCAACATTAATTTAATAATTATTTTACATTACTCGCAATAATGATTTGAAAAAACATTTATTTAATATTTATTCGACATTAATTTAATATTAATTTTACATTACTTATTAACTTGCAATAATAATTTGAAAAAACATTTATTTACTATATATTTATTCGACATCCCGGGTGAATTTCGTAATGAGCCGGCACTGGTTTCTGACATTCACCGGACATTAAGAAATATTATATCATATATCCAATTCAAAATTTTATTACTCTTTTTAAACTAAATTTGTTTCTTAAGATGATTTTTGAAAAATTATATATTTGCGCTGGTTATAACATATGTAGACTATATATGTATAACACTTAATTAAATTAAGAAGTAGTCTACCACGTAAGGCAGTTGGCTCACGATCCAGAGATCCCGAGTTCGAATTACACCAAGGTAAGTGTTTTTTTCAGATTTTTCTGATACGAGAAAATATTTATAATCATAGACTGCATCTTAAGAAACAAAGTTAAAAAATAATAATAAAATTTTGAAATAAATAATTTTTTTGCCGTTAAAATAAACGTTTTTAAACACTAAAAAAATGTCGTTTTAAACGTTAACATAAACGTTAAAAAAATGTTTTTTTAAATGTTAAAATAAATGTTTTTTTAATTAAAAAAAGCGAACTTAACCCATCATTTTTAATATTTTTAAAAATGTTTTTAAAAATGTTTTCCAAATGTTTTTAAAAATATTTTTAAAAACATTTCTTTGCTGATTGGGTAAAACATGTTGTAAGATGCAACGTCGCATGTTAGGACATTTCTGGTTCCTAAAATGTTACTAAAACGTTTATGCAACCAAACGTAAAATGTCGCACGGCTATATTGTGATGAACTTGAATTAATTTTGTGTCTTTTTTCTTGTCTTAGGCAAAAGCACAAGCAATAACAAAAACGTTTCTGTAACAAAATATTGTTTAGCGGGTTATCATTGTTGGAACGAAATGTTGAATGTATTGCAGACTACAAAGGATTAAAGCTGAAAATAGACTTTCCGATAGTATTGAATTATCTCTCCAGGTAGCACATACACGCTACGTTTCAAAAATGTTTTATAAGCGTTTTTCCGAAACGTTTTTCATAAGTAGAAATGTCCATTCGAAAAACGTTTGATGGAACGTTTTTTCCGATAAAATAACGTTTAAGAAACTATTATAAAAACGTTTTTTTAATAATAAAGAAATTTTAAAATTTCTACTTTTTATGTTTTTTGAACATGTTTATGACGTCTTTAAGACATGCGTAAGAATGTTCTAGAAGCTTTATGCATTTATTATATCATCTATTTTTTTTCAAAGAAATTCCTGAACTGGTATATATAATCCTCAATTATGACTGACAATGAGTGATAGTATCAATAAAAACAAATACAAAGTAACTTTGGATAATTTGTATATGGTTTAAAATATTTTTTTTATACTCTGCAGTTATATAGGTATATGTATTTACATTGATTGAAATGTGATCTTATTATAATGTGTATTCAAAGCACTGACAGAATATATGGCGAGATTGCAGAAAATAAATTCGGAAATCTGAAATTTAATTTCGATACTTCATGGCTAAACTGCGATTAACCTTGCTAGAATTATTATTAATGTTATTTTTTTTACCAACATTTTCTCTTGTCGCCACTCCTACTTAAAACACTAGATGATGTTATTTCCTTTATCGTAAAAAATCCATGAGTCATGAACTGCCGCGCCTCACGAATTAGGGTCACCGTCCTTGCGTGCTGCATAATTAGATAATGTGAAATCATATTTAATAAAGAATGGGAGGAGAAGAAAGAGAACGACAAAAAGTCACTATCCGTGACCCGGCATTCCTACACGTCCCTTAAAAAATTCTAATAAGCGATTACAAACGATATCTGAGTATATTGCAAAAAAATTATTTCATATTATAATATTACAATACAATTATATATATATACATATATATATATATATATATATATATATATATATATATTTCTTCCTGGCATGCACTTGTACGTTTGCTGCGAAATAGGTTTGTCCTTCGGACAAAAGCGTCACTTGTCGCGGCCAACGATATCATCACGCGTATCCTTTTCGTTTCCGTAGTTTTCGATATCATCACGCGTATTTTTCTCGTTTCCGTAGTTTGCGATATCGTTGCAGTCGCTGGACATCTGACTAAAGCACGAAGAGAAAACCAAGACGGTTGTCAGTGAATTTCGACGTGTCAACAGGTCGACGATGCGTCGACGAAATCTCGCGTTTTGCTGTTGCACGCTTCTATTCATCGCTTCCTCCTCCGAGCCGCACGACAAATCGTAGCGGCTATGCACGCATATATATATATATATATATATATATATATATATATATATATATATATATATATATATATATATATATATATATACTAGCTGGTTACCCGGGCTTCGCCCCGGAGGACACACTCTGGAGGACATATGTAATAAGACACGTACAATAGTACGTGAAGATAAACAGAGTAAGTAACAATGGATGAATACGGCAGGTGAAACGACGCGTAAGATCGAACGAGAGAACAATGGCGAGGGAATGCGGAAAAGAAATTGTTTGCGCGCCAGCTCCGCGAAAATAAGGAGTATGAGAATAATAGGGATTATATGACTATATAAGTTTATATGTGATTATATTATTTCATCAGTTTAAATTATAAGTTCATCAGTTTAAATTATTATTTCATCAGTTTAAAATTGTATAACAGTTCCCTACATTAAAGGTCTCAGCGAGAGACTTTTTCGTATCTTCAATGATCGCGGTTTTCATGTTCTTTATACAGTTCCTAAGTCCCTCGATTGCGTCATAAGGAAGGGG